>JASANB010003892.1:0-53576 GCA_030248155.1 Sabatieria punctata
CATAGGAAAATATGCTGATGATGTTGTCCTCTCTCTCACAGGTCCAAATCTCACCCGCCTTAGTGCTGAGATGAACCGCGCATTAACTGCACTCAGTGCCTGGCTCCACTCCTGGAAACTCAGCCTCAATGTCAACAAGTGCCAGGCCACTGTCTTCAGCCTCAGTCACCAAGACACCCTTGCTCGCTACCCAATCCAACTCCAATTTGAGAACCAAACTCTGCCCACCACTCCAACACCCATCTACCTTGGACTCACCCTTGACTCCAAGCTTACCTGGAAACACTACATCACCAAAACCGTCAGCAAAGCCATGCGGCGTCTCGCGATTCTGAAAAAACTCACAGGCACATCCTGGGGCCTCAAAGCTGCTGACATGACCCAACTATACAAATCCTACCTCCGGCCTGTACTCGAATATGGAGCTGAAGTATGGCACCCTTCTGCACGTGCCACTGTCTCCCACCAGATCGACCGAGTTCAAGGCAAGGCTCTCCGCTTAGCCCATGCGGTACCCGCCCACACGAGTCAAGCAGCCCTAGAAATCGAGAGCAACATACCACCTCTCTCCCTCCGCAGACATGCCAAAGTAGTTGGGAAATATGAACAAACCCTCCGCAAATCTGATTCTCACTGTCTCAAACGCCACATTGTTGACTACCAAGCCATCCCAGAGAGGAAACGCCACCGACTCCAACGTTCAAACTTTGTCGAATATGCCTCTCACTTCACTGCTGCTATCCCCCGCCCATCTCGCACTCCCACTCCACCTCTCCCCATTCACCCTTTACAGCTAGATGCTACTGACCTGGCCTTCTGGCTCCTCCACAGCGAACCATTTGACCCATCTATCTCCTTCCCTCAAACTGAATGGATCCACATCTACACAGATGCCTCTCTCCATCCCAGTTCCCAACAGGCTGGGATTGGCTGCTATATCCAAAGTGCCAACCTTCCTGACTCTTCCCACACTGAACCCGCTGATGGTCTTTGGAGCACCACCGACCTGGAACTGAAGGCCATTCATCGTGGACTCACCCTCAGCCACCAGACTCTCCAATCACAACACGTCCACAAAATTGCACTCCTGACTGACAGCCTGAGTGCCCTCCACTGCCTCCGAACTGCTTACAATAGCCTCCGTTCACAGACTGACCTCATCTACTCCATCCAAATAACCATCCAAGACCTCACGCAACTTTGCAAACGGCTGTTTAACCAGCCACTCTCCCTCACCTTCAAATGGGTCCCTGGACATACTGGCATCGCTGGCAACGAAATCGCCGACCGCCTTGCCCGTCAATCCTCAAGAGCTCCCCCTTACAAATCCCCCCTTCCTTATCACATCCTACAAAGATGGCTCAAGCAAGATCTCACCACCACTTGGATACAACAATGGGCCAGTTCCACCCAGGCCCGGCCCTACTACCACCACCGCCCTGCACCCATTAAAACTGACCCGATCAACAAACTTCCTCGCTGGGAACACCGCGCCATCCTCCTGTTGCGCCTCCACCAGTTTCCCACTGCCCAATGGCTCAACCGCATCGGCCAACAAGCCAATCCAAATTGCAGCTGTGGTCATATTGAAACCGTGGCTCATCTGCTTCTCCACTGCCCAACCACCGCCCAGCAGCGTGCTACCCTCTGGAATCCACCCTCCCGCACCCTCCATCAAGCTCTATATGGCACCCTCCATGATCTTCAACTAACGCTCCAATTCCTCAAAGCCTGCCAGCGGCTACAGTAGCAGTATTTCCGGTCATCGGGAGTCACCGAAAAAGATCGCAGTAAGCTGATCTAAAGGTGAGCCATTTGCTCATAAACCATAAACCATATGTGTAATTTTTTGTAAATTGTTTGGAAGCAGCCAACATTCTATCTAGCAACCTGCATAATACTTCTTTTGCACAGAGTCCAACAGCGACTGCTTAAGAAATCCTTCCTTAGGATTCACCTAGACTAGAAGTGCTTCTAAAGACAATTTTCGGTGAAATTATGCAGTTATAGGCAGTGTTTAGACATGTATTGGAGTTTTCGAACAGGTTTCTTAACTAACTTGAGGTGCAAAAGTGGAGAAGTTGCTTTAATTAACTACCTGTACTAGCACGCTTCACCCCATTAACACGATTTTAAAATTTCCTACCCAGCGTATCTCTCAGTCGTCTTCTAAGCTTATCTTCGATGGCAGACAGAAGCGAGGCTCTCAAGTGCTCCGGTTGAATGGTGCCACTCATAGAACCGGTGGACGTCTGTGTGTTGTAAGCGGGATAGTTGGGGTAGCTGGTGGTGGAGGGGGTGGCCGACTGCGGAGAAGAGTAGACCGGGTAGGAGGGGTAGGGCGGACTGGAGTAAGCGCTGCTGGCCGTCGAGTAGGGTGTGCTCGGTTGGCTCGGATAGGTAGGGTAGGGCGTCTGACCCACTGTAGGCATCGGCACGTAGCCCTGACTGGGGTACGGCGTCTGACCGTAGCCTGGACTGCCTGAACTGGGGTACGGCGGCATGCCTTGCGGCCCGGCAGCTGCGCGTCCTCCGCTAGTGGTAGAAAACACGGGACAATTGTCTTGAAACGTTATTACCATCACCTAAAACAAGTGGTCCTTTCTACAGACGCTAAATTCCCAACTCCTCATCTAAAGCTTGTCTCTAAGTTGGCTCAGAGGGTAGCTCAGTGCCTCTGAGTCACGGCGGCCCCTGCATCCCTAGCAGCTGTAGTGGGTTCGAAACCAGTCTGACTACAATTAGACCATACATGGGCCGGGGGTAAGGGGAGTTTACCCCCCGCCGGCCCATACCCCCTCGCCGGTCCCTACCCCCCGGAGGGAGAAAATTTTCGCTTATTTAAGGCAAAATAGGCGTTTTTGGGACCCCCCCCCCCCCCGAGGTCTCCACACACCCCCTCCGGATTTTCCCAGCCCATGTATGAATTAGGCTTAGAAAAAGGCCCACCCAGGCCACCGAAAGCTGGTCACAACGAGTAGGCAAATGGGACCCTACTGGATCTGCCACAGCACCAAAGTCTGCGCGTTGTGGAGAAGATCAATGATGTCAGAAGCTGTCTGAAAGACCAACTATGCTGGAGCCCTCTGGCATACGGGGCACCAGCGGCCGTCGGGAGCTGACAGCATCATGACATCAACACGCCGGGCGCTCTCCAGTTACCGGCACCCGGCAGCATGGCTGGCAGTGAAAGAAGGGTAAACGCCCGAAATGACGATTACTGACTTGGGACTGCGAAATGGGCCATAGGGTCTTATCATAGGGCCGTACTTGTACGTCCCCGCTACATCGGATCGGATCCTAACCTTGAACACAAAACATAACGTTGTAGGGTAGGGTGGTCGGACAGAAAATCATGTTGGTGCAGGCTCGGGTGCCTTACGGCCTACGATCAGACTCGTGGTCCATTTCACGACCCCCGTGATTCGTCATCTCGGACGTTTGCCCTTCTTTCACTGCCAGCCACTCCTAGAAATACCGCTGGGTTCCAGTCACCAGGAGAGTGCCCGGCATGTTGATGCCATCACGGTGACAGCTCCCGACGGCCGCCGGTGCCCCATATGCCAGTGGGCTCCCGGAATAGTTGGTTTCTCAGACAGCTTCTGACATTGTAGATCTTCTTCGCCAACCTGGCATGTTTTGTGGAGCGGTTTCGGTGCAACGGCAGATCCAGTCGGTTCCTATTTTACCTACTCGCTGTCACCAGCTTTCGGTGGCCTGAGTGGAGCTTTGGCTGACGACCAACTCTTTGCGGCAAGAAACTTGCCGCACCGAGAGGATGAGCGCACGACGTCGCGCACAGTGGCCATGCGGCCTAAACCACCAGACCAACTGTGCCGGCAAGTTCGGGTGTGCAACCGACCTGCAGAAGCCCCTGCAAATCATATCTGGGGTGCTGCCACTCGCTCAAATAGGGCAAGTAGATTTTTCCTTGCTGATCAACGAACTGCGACGGCTTGACCATCATATTGTGAGTCGGTCTGACGTAGCAAACAGGCGCGTGATAAGGATGCGTGTCCCAAAGATACAAACAAATGGGAATGTTATAGTTGCTGCCTCTGTAAAGCACGGGAACGGTGCCGGCCAATGTCACCACTTTCCGTTGGCTTCTGTCCGGGTACTCCAGACGATCTGTGCTAGGATGCAAGTCGGGGAAGGCGCGCGACGCCTGCAGAATGTCGCGCTTCGCATTCTCTGCATAGCGCATCGATACCGATGCCATGGCCGAATTCAGGGCCGCTTCTGACATTTTCTCAAGACTTTTCGACCAGCTACGCTTGCTACTACACGTACAAACAAGAACAACCACTGCTTTTAGTGTTAGGAAATTCACAACACAACAGTCACACAATATAATTGGGGAGATCACTCGATTTGCAAATTTTGAACACAGACGACCGAATCTGGTATCAAACGACTGCTGACGATCGCCTGATTATTATTTTACACATCAACATCTAATCACTGCATGCTATACTCAGCTTTACCTCAGATAAGTGTTTTTGGTCTCGGAGCAAATCGTGTATGATGTGCGCACCCAAATTGTAAATATTTAACAAATATGACCGAGTGCGGTATCAAACAACTAATTTTGACTTTTAGATTCTTGTTTTACACATAAACGCAGCAGCACATCCACAACCAATTACTGCATGCTACCTCATATTACGCGCTCTCGTCATAACGCCATATTTCATCGATTATCGGCTGATTATTCCCGGAACTCCACTTAGAAAACTTGCTACAAAATTCATACGCATAGCCGTACATTCGTGCCCAAGACCGGATCGGTAGACATTACCCTAGCTACAGAATTAGCACAGTTAGAAAGATTGGGATCGAAACCATAAGACGGTGGCCCATTTTAAACGACGATCGCCACTATGAAAAAAATAGAAAAAAAGAAGTTTTCTAAGTCATTTTTTGAAAGATAGCTACCAATTTTACTGTGTGAGTAGGTCTACCTTACACGCATATTTTGGCGCATTTACTTTCAGAGATCCTTGAACAACAAATCAAAAAAAATAAAAAGTACTATTTCGACATCCCTTTACTAAAACAATCGTACCATTCGAGTCCGCCAACAGATAAGTCTACCCAAGAGCACATGGGTAGATATGACGATTTACTGTCGATTAAGCATAAATATAACAATCTTCGTCCAAGTCCCAGGACGGGGCCCTCTTTAAACAAGAAATGGCCAAAAATGATGCACACTTGAAACACTAATCGGCGCAAGTAGTGATCTTCCTAATATAATTATCACAAAAACAAAACGTTGGGTAATAATGGAATCGCACCCCCATTTTGTTAGGACCGTGGCTTATGTTTGAAAAATGGAAAAGGCGGTTTTTGAGGATTGAGGAGATTGTGTGACGTTAAATGATCGCCGACCAAAATTCAATCGCACAAAGACAAAACAAATGTGTAATGTGCAGTAAGCTGAGCAGACTGGGCTAGCATTTCGGCTCGGCGAAGGTGGGCAGAATTCAAATCATCACACTGAGTTTGGGCCGAAGCAGGACTATTAGGCGATGCCGATTAGGCGATGGTACTATTAGGCGACAAAAAAAATTAACAGGCAACCAATACCATTTAGGCGGCCCTAGTACTAATGGGATACAATACATAGTGTTGCTACTCAAGTGTACATGTTATGCAAATTCCTGCTCGCAGAGGCGTAGGTATTTGAACTGTCAAACAGACAATTACCATTATCAGTCTTTTGGTCGCGTACTCATGGCCGTCGCGGCAGTTTTAGTGAGTGAGCATGGCAGTAAGAAACTGGCACATGATGGTTATATGTATGTTTTTGATGTAAGAAGCAGAAGTGATCCAGATGTTAAATTCTGGCGATGTCATCGAAAAAACAAGCCTGCCTGTCGATGCCGATTGTGGACCACCATCGCTCAAGATGAGAACGGTGTGTTTGTCGAACAGGTCAGAACTCTTTCCCCACCGTTGTTATTTCAAGTAATAATGTGGGCTTGGGCTGTTTAGGTCTTGCAAGTGAGAGGGGCGCATAATCATGATAGTGAAGGAGCACGTGTAGAAACGATTCGAGCAAAGAATATAATTAAGCGACGCGCAGAAACAACAGTGGAACCGCCAATCAACATTTTTGCTACTGCCAAGCAAGATTTATCTCAGGTGCAGGGTGCTTTTTATTATTATTATATATTTTTGTTTATTAGGCGGCTAAAGCTCAAATGCCAAATGATCACGCACTGAGAAAGATGGTGCAGCGGAAACGCATAGTTGCACACGCTGTTCCCGCCATTCCTGCCAATCTGCAGATGTTGGAAATTCCTCCTGAGTATCGGACGTATACTGCAGTTGAAGGACAGGAAGAACGATTCCTACTGGGGGACAGCGGACCTGGAGCTAACAGAATACTTCTATTCCTACGTAGAGGTAGGTACACATACCACAAAAATGCATAAAAGTAGGTACTGTGTGTGTATCCACAAATTTAGGAAATGTGACCATGTTATCTGGAGCGCAAAAGTTATTTGTGCGGACGGCAGTTTTCGCATAACTCCTCCGCTCTTTGAGCAAGTTTACGTGATCATGGCTAAGCATCTGAATGGTGTGCACCCGTGTATTTACGTTTTGCTGCCGAACAAGACTCGCAGAACGTATGATCGGATGTGGGAAATGGTGCTTGAAATAGCACCCAACATCAACCCTCACAGCGTTTCCGTCGATTTTGAAATTGCAGCGTTCCAGGCAATACAGGTAGAGAATAAAAAATTGCTTTTATGTTTTTTGCTCCTTCTGCGGTGGAGCATTCCTGTGTCAGCCCTGTTTTGGAAAGTCTTTGCTGGGACCGAGAGTGTCCGTTCAGTACTGTGATGAGGTCTGTAGTCTTGCACGTAAAACCAACTTTATTGCGCTGAATTGCCCTGACTGCTCTGACCTGATTGAGAGACTTCGCTCAAAAAAGATGGACCGTGACGACTGGCCATCAGTGGCTACGATGACTGCTCCCGGCCCTCCTGATGATGACTATTCTACTCTATGCAGCAAAGTGTCATCCCTTGCCGATCAACTTGAAAAGGTGACAGCTGATCTGGAGAAGCTGTCCACTCACGCGATGAAGAGAACCTACGCATCTGTCTTGCAAACTGCCAGAAATGGCTTGCCTGTTCCAAACCCGTCTTCGTGCTACGACAAAGCGCACTCAGAGCTGGTGCGTATTTGTGACTGGGAACGAGAGATGCGAGAGCGTGAGCGGCGCAGTCTGAACCTTGTCATTAATGGACTCTTCACTCGAGCGACAGACAGTAAGGACATCCCTGCACTAGTAAACGATCTGTTTTCTGAGCTGTCTATTGACTGCTTGAATATTTTGAGTATTCGGACTCTTGGTACAGTCACGAATCGTAAGGTTGTGGTGGAATTGAAAGACCAAGTGACTAAACAGACCATCATGCAACGAAAAAGAAAGGCTCTGTCTGCAAAGGCCCAGTATGCATCTGTCTACATTGGTTGTGATCTGACGCCGTGGCAAGCTAAGAAAGCTTTTGATTTGCGGAAAGAATTGCGACTACGGCGGGAAAATGGCGAGACCGATCTCTTTGTAGACTATCGCACGCTCTGCATTCGGAGTGCTAAGACCAAAGCCTCCATTTGTTAATGTTTTTGTTCTTTGTTCACCTTGATTCAGTTTAGTTAGCACAGCGTATAGTCTTGATAAGTAGAGTAGACGTAAGTGAAGTGTGTTAAGGGCCGCATGTTATGTCAATCTCTGGCGATTTGTGGGCCCGTTGCCCAAGTGGTAACAAAAGAGTAAACGTAATTTAGACATTTTATACCATTTAGGTGGCCCTTCCTAATGCTCAGATTGCCGGCTGTTTGTACCATTTCGTTAAAAACATGCGTAAAAAGCTGGCTCAGTTGCATCTGCTGAATCGGTACAACACAGACCCCGATTTCGCTCTGCGTTCAAGAATGGTGCCGGCTCTGGCATTTGTCCCCATTCCACATCTAGAAGCTGCCGTTCGAGCCCTTGATGACCACTTCGAGAACGACTATCCCATGCTTCAACCAGTTCTGGATTGGTTTGAAGACCACTACATGGGTCGGCCGAATCGTCATGGCAATGGTCGTCGGCCACTGATTTTTCCGGTTGCAATGTGGAGCGTTCACCAACGCACCTTGGCCGCAGACGATCGTACTAACAACTTTGCCGAGGCCGCTCACAGAGTTCTACAGCGTGAGTTCGACGCGGCTCATCCATCCATTTGGCGCTTCATCAATGTTCTGCGAAAAGTACAGAAATCCCGTGACGTCTATTACGAACGCCTGGTTGCCGGTCACGAACCGCCTGCAAACGACGCAAGTACAGACAAGCTGATGAACGCATTTTGCGGTTGGTGCAAGGCTTTCAACCGGGAAACGAGTTGGAGTTTATTCGCGGTGTAGCGCACAATGTTGAAATGAATCCTTGAAATTGTATTCAGCTTTTGTTGATATTTTTAAGATTTAAATTGATATTTTGTACACTGATATTGTTGTGCTTTATTGATAACGTACGTTGACGTACGGACCTGTATAAAAAATTTCCTGTCGCCTAATAGTGCCGTCGCCTAATAGTACCGCAAAATAGCCTAATCGGCATCGCCTAATCGGCATCACCTAATAGTAGCGTACCAAGTTTGGGCAGCGGAGCGGTGGCTGAGGGTTTATGATGAAAACGAGACCGAAATACTGAGACTCGAGAATACCGAGAATTGAAAATACCGAGAAATACTGAGAATACCGAGAACGCATTGTCTGAGATCGAGTTACCATAGAATAAATGTACTTTCATTTTTCTCCATGGCTATTTTGGTTCAGCAAAGAGAGTGTCTTAGCATTTGATGCAATTTCTCAAAAAATTTTGATTGCCAACCAAATAATTCTGACACTGTCAAATAATAAGCTGTTAAAATTAAACAGCAATTAAAATTAAACCAAGGTTGTCAGATTATCAGATCAGAACAAATCAAAACCTGTTTCAGAAGGTTTTCGCCATTTTTGCATAGTTTTACTCATAAATTCCATAAAACTAGCAGTCTCGGTATTTTCGGTATTTGGATTATCAAACCGAGACAGGAAAATAACTAGAATTCTTGGTATTTCTCGAAATACCGAGATCTCGGTTACATCACTACTGAGGGAATGGATTGGTAAAGGTAACCCAAAAACTTTATCAACCTTTCTAGTAACGAAACGAACTCGCATGCCTAATGATTTCCAGCGTGCGTGCGTTATGAGTCATGAAGGGAGAATCGATTCCACATTAGAAAACCGGAAAATCTTCTGGAGGATGTCAGATTCCACGTTGCCTGTTGTATGCAGTGCTGCGAAAGTCTTTTCTTCGCACCGGCGAGCCGTTCTTACTACCACTTTGCTATGTACTGTAGTTACGTCGATTTGACTAAGGAACGAATGATTTTATTACATGATCACAGAGAATACGTTGCGTAGCGAGGAGACAAGTAAGTGAAATGGATGAAATAAATCTGAGAGAGAGAATCAGTTCAATACGTCATACATGTCGTCCGCGGCCTTGGTCTGCAGTTGTGTAGGCTGGGCAGTCGGGTTGAGTGTAGGCTGTGCGGTCTGTTGTTGTTGGTGGAACGTTGGTTTGTGAGTGGAGTGCGCCTTGGTCTGTGAATTAGACTCGATGTTCTCGTACAGGTGATCGGCGCCGCCGCCACCGCCACCTCCACCTCCGTCGGGCGCCGGTCGTTTAGCCTTGTCGTCACGATTGGGGGCGGCGGCGCGCGGCGAATTTGCGGACTGGACCAGTGTGCTGGAGCTTGCGGTACCATCTTTTCGGGCGGGCGACGCGGGCGACGACTTCTTCTTTCGACCACAACACGACAACCATAAAACACTGAAGCTTAGAAACGCGATCGCGCTCGCACACAAAATCTCTACTCCCATATTACACAACCGATGGAAACCAGTACAAATATTACAATGACAGCTGCGCTAAACATTTGTTTAGTATTCATATTCAAAACTGCAAATATTTCCAACTTCTTTTTCTATTTTACGTGAAAGCACTATTAGTACGACACCTACTAGCCTAACATACCGTATGTTGGAGTTTTTACTTTTTGCCGCTAAAAAACTTGGATCTTCTCGTCCCTGGCGCCCGATGATGTGCCACTTGAAGGTGGAGTGCTTGCGAACGAGTACAATTGCTGTCTCACTGACAGAACATCCGCTTAATAGCCCATTTGTTTGGTTAAGTTTTTCATGTAAACAGACCTCTGAACTCAGTCTAAATCTATTGTGTCACTACGTAGTGGCTTCCGATATGTCAACTACACCGAGTTGCTGCACCCGATTTATAGCGAGTTTGGCTGTTGTTTTCCTACTCGTTACTTCTATTTCAAGCACTTCTGGTAGTTTGTATTCTTTTATGATGTAGTCAGTGGCGTACCCAGGGGTGTAGGGTGTGTACACCCCCTTTGTGGTGGAGGTAGGGAGTAAAAATTAGACAAAAATAGGAGAAATGAATTAATTATGTACTAAAACTGTCGTGCAGAAACCCAACCAGCAACCAGGTCACTTTAAACTACTAAAAATTGTAATTTCTCTAAAATTTTAAGTTCAGAGTACGCCACTTCTTATGTAGTGCTAAACTGATGATGCTCAAAGGACGTACGGACGTCCTGCTGCAGTACTATATATTCACAGATTAGCTGTGCATCATTGGTACAGCCCAATTTTAAGAGATGGCCTGCCGGTACGGATACGAAATCATCAACGACATAACAACCCAATATTTTTAAAGGGGAGATGGGAAAAATTTTAGAGGTCTGGTTGAGCCGCTGCCCAATCAGGATGGGGAAATTTTGGAAAACTATTTCTTCGTAGGTACAGTACTCCATCGGAAATGGAGTGCAATCACCACACACTCCCTCGGTGTTGGTACGCTACGCTATGTTACGTACGTGAGTAAACCCCAAAAATATTTTCAGAACCACGTCTCGAGACATCAAAGTCGTTTCAATTTGCCAGGAGGACCTGCAACAAGATAGGCAAAATCATGGCCAGCTTTTGTGTAGGTGTGTATGTAGAAAATCATTTAACTTTTTTTATAACTGAAGTGCTACAATCACAAGATTCTAGATAATTCAGATCTGGATTCGGCTCCAACCACAAAGAAAACGAAAGCTCCACTGATTTGGCAACCACAAACCACCACTGTTGTGCCGTTCACTTCAAAACTGTGGAAAGCACTGATACCAACCTTACCGCCACTTACTCTTTGGCCCTCCCGTGAACCACCAGTATGGACCACTCCTCCCAATCCCTTAACCTGGCCGCCTGAGCATCAGCAGAGCAAGCAGCAGTCTTCAAAAGTTCAACACTTTCTTCTAATCGGCGGCAACCCAGAAACAGTTAGAAATCGGGTATACGTATACATCGCCGACCAGCCCTGCGCCAGTCACTACCTGCCTTCCAGTCTAGTCTCAGAGGGCAGATTCGGTCATGTGGCTGCGTTGCTGCTAGCCAAAGTCTACATCGCCGGCGGCAGCACTGAGCGGCACAGACGCAAGATTTTCCTGCGCAGCTCTGAGGTCTACGACCCTCACAACGACCACTGGTCTACCGGTCCAGAAATGAGCGAACGACGAGAACAGGCGGTCAGTGCAGTTTTAGACGGTTTGTGGTTTGTCTGCGGCGGCTACGACGGTTTCAAAGTGCACTCTTCTTGTGAATATCTGGGACTTTTTGGCGATGTGCAGATGTGGCGATCAGCCCCCTCGATGAATGTTGCAAGAACTCAAGCAAGTGCCTTTCAATTGGACGGGGTGTTGTACATAGCCGGCGGAGTGTCTAGTGGTCTTATGCACAGTTCGGTGGAAAGGTTTAATCCCAAACTCAAACGCTGGTCGTTCGTTTCGCCAATGCTCGACCGACGTAGTGGGCACGCTTCGATTGCTTTAAATGCTAATTCAGCCATGATTTGTGGGGGTTTTCTGGACAACGTTTATAGGGCCACTGCTAGCTGCGAAATGTACGAATCCATTCCCGATACCTGGAGCTCCGTAAGCCAGATGAACTACAAGCGCGCCAACTTGAAGCTGCAGCGATACCAAAACAACCTACTGGCTTTCGGCGGCTGGTACGATTTGGGCGCCAACTATAGCGGATATCGTACAGAATCAGTCGAAATCTACGATATTGGCTCAAAAATCTGGCGATTCTCTGGCTCGCTGCCCGAAGGCAGGACAGGATTCGCCGTAGTGAGTGTGCATGAATAAAAGTTTATTTATAATAAAATGCAATCACAGAGAACGAGATTCACTAGCAACATTGCTTGCAACAATTATGTATATAATCAACTGTACAATACAACTAACAACACACTAAACACCGAGCTGAGAAAGAATTGTTTTTACTGTCCAGAGGTGAAGGCAAAGTTCTCTCTTGCATAAGACCTCGATAAACTACCGTGCGACAAAGGCGGCGGCAGCGGCGAAGACTGCCCGTAAGGATACCCGGCGTACCTGTCCATTTCATCGCAGTAGCGGTAAGGTCTGGAAAACAAACCTACCCCACTGAACCACCATTACGCTATGTAAAGACACTCAGACAAACACACAAGACCACATCAACCAGGCTTACCCCTTTCTGCCAGCCACTTTAAAATGGAAGGAGAGTTAGACCGTAAATGGCAGAAACTGAACTGACCTGGATGCAATCGATCCTCCACTAGACCCGGAACCACCGCTGCTGGCCGCATACGCTGTTTCGGCGTCGGCATAGGCAGGGAAAATGTTTGGACTAGCGAAATTTTCCATCCTGCAATAATTTAGTGTGTTTTGAGTTGTGAAAGAAAGTCAACACGTACTTGGTAATTACAGAACTGCCCGTGTTAATGTAAGGGCCCCTCTGAGGCACCAACAGAGTGCCTGCAGTTTTTCTGTCCAATGTCACTGTGTCATAGGGCCTGGGGCCTGAGGACACACTGTCCACCATATATTCATTGGCTGTTATCTCTTTCTCCTTATCCTCTGGCCTGAAGAACATAGATATAAGAACAGAACAATACAATCAGTCAGCTGCTCCCAAGCCGGCACAGTTGGTGTGGTGGTTTAAGCCACTGTGCGCGTGGTGGGGCGTTCATCCTCTCGGCGGGGCAAGTTTCTTGCCGCAAAGAGTGAGTTGATGGTCGGCACAAAGCCCAACCGAAGCCACCGAAAGCTGGTGACAGCGAGTAGGTAAGTGGGAACCGACTGACGTTGCCTAAGCACCTAAAGCTACAGTAGCAACCACACGTGTTGGGACAAACGGGAACGGGGACAGCTACACTGAGACCCGCCCAGACTGACACCGAGCATGGGTTTAGGCTAGTAGCGAAGGAAGGGCAGCATGTGGGTGTGCGTGATAGGCCCGCAGTGTGGCCGGTCCAAACAGTCAGGCATTTCTGGTCACATGGCACCGGTACCAAGATAGCGCCAACACCTGAGGCTTCAATTGAAATGACGATACCATACACGGAACCGGCAGTATTACTTGAAATTGAATTTATACCTAATATGGTACTACCGGTACTGACTGTTGTGATGATACAGTCAAGAGAAGAACTGAGACAGAAGCCAATAAATCTACCCACTTTTTGAGCAGCCAAAGACGACACAGGAGACAGAGGCCGATGAAGGCAACAAGAATGATGGCAGCTGCGATCACAATCAGAATTATCTCGGCAGTGGTCAAAAGCGGCGCCTTCTCCGGCACCGGCGGTCTGGTGACGGCCAGCAGACGCAGCACCACCAGATCTTGCTGCAGTGCTGGGAAGACCTGCTTCAGTGCCTTCACCAACCGGTCGCCCTCGATCGGTTTCGCCGTGCTCGGGTCCACTGCGTGCACTCGAATTGCTGTCCTGAACACTCACTTACTTGTCTGTCTGTCTGTCTGTCTGTCTGTCTGTCTGTCTGTCTGTCTGTCTGTCTGTCTGTCTGTCTGTCTGTCTGTCTGTCTGTCTGTCTGTCTGTCTGTCTGTCTGTGTCTCTGTCTCTGTCTGTCTGTCTCACTGTCTCTGTCTGTCACTGTCACTGTCTGTCTGTCTGTCTCTGTCACCGTCACTGTCTCTGTCTGTCTATCTACGGTTCACACTTACATGTTAGTATAGAGCACCCCGTTCTGCTTGTGAGGTAGAATACCGGTCACAGAGACATTCCACCCTGTTAGCTGGCTCAACTTTCTTTCCAAACTCCACAACTGGTACACATTGACCTCTTTCGGTTTCAGTTCCGACACCAGAGCTACTTGATAAGCCTCGGTCAGTTTGTACACCTACGTACATAAGGTATTTAGTCGACAAAACACAAAAACAACTGCAACTATACCTTGACGTTTTTCTTTACAGTATGCAGTCCGTCCGTAACCACCAACGTAAACCAGAACGATTCCTTGTCAGTGGAGTGAAGGTTCTTGGCAGCCAATAGTTTACCCGATTCAGGGTCGACAGTGAACGTTTCTGCATCGCCTCCTGCCGAGTTATCGATACCATATCGAATCCAGCCACTTTTGTCTGGGTCTTTTGCCTACCCAAACGTAATGTAGCACTTAGTACTAAGTGCCAAAAAACGAGGCAATTCTACCGTAATTTTGCCGATTTCCTGTCCGGCTTGTAGGTTCGGTCTGGCAGTAAAAATAATTCCAAACGATCCTTCTTCTATCTCTGGCATGTTGTCGTTTTTGTCAGTAACATTAACCGTCACCAACACCTCGTCCTGCTTTACTTTGGTGATATCTGAATAGACTTTCCTTAGAGAAACAGTGACAAGCAGTAGGGAACAAAACTGACCAGAGAGACCAACCACATTGACTTGCACCTGTCGTTTCTGCCTCTCAGCAACAGGACTAGCGCGAATTCTCAGGAAATATAAGCTCCGCTTCTCTCGATCCAGAGGTTGGATTGCGAACAATTTGCCGGTTTTTGACTCTACTTCGAAGAAATCGGCTAAAGTATGTGATCGTTAAAGCTTGTTCGTTTCGTACTACGTAGACAGACGTCTTAAAAACAACTAGATAAACCTTTTGTCAATGTCTGATTGTAATTACAAGAGAGCAATATGCATTCTAAATACCTTGTAACTAATGCAAAAGCCAAATGACCTACTGTAGTCAGCTTTGGTGAACGAATAATTGACTGGTCGATTTCTGATTTCATAGGTAGAATTGAGGTCTATGAGCAAATTTCGGCCCGGCTCATTTTCAGCGATCGACACCCAGTATTGCGCACGTGGGAACACCTTCTCGTCTCCGCCGTCGCCTTGAGAAATCAGGTACACTCGCACCTAAACACAATACTCGTTTGTTTGTATGAACACCGTACATGAACCAGAGGGTCTGCCCCAACAACCTTCGACCGGGGACCGCCCAAGACGATTTTTTGGCAAATTTTTACAATTATTACAATTTCAGACACTAAAATTGTTTGTAAACAGTATTTTTAGATGTTTTGAGCCCAAATTTGCAAGTTCTGACGATGTTTAGACCAAATTGCGATTTCTAGTACCCAACCCGACTCGCCTAGAACTTGGGCTGACACAGACCCCACTTCCCTCCCCATCGGCGGATGACCCGTTGCATGTGTGTACACCAACTGCATTCTACACAAAGCACAGTAAGTACGGTACATCAAAGTTCACTTGGCAATCAGAATACTTGTTACAGTCAGGCACTTAACGCCGTTTATGGTACCGACACCATACAGTATAAGGTGCCGGTACCATAATATGACACCGGTACTAGGGTAGTGGTACCATATATGGTGCCCCACGTTCGGGGCCTGTGGTGGTACCATATATGGTGACGGCACCATATATGGTGCGGGTACCACATGGTACCCCTACCTTCGCATGGGTACCGGTACCGGTACCATATATGGTACCATATACTGTTCATATTTCGTACCATATGGTAGTGGTACCATGTATGGTACCGGCACCCATGGCCATATATGGTACCACTCCACTACCCTAGGTACTGGTACCATATAAGTAGAGTGCGAACTGGTATTGGGTATTGGGTATTGGGTGTATTGAGGTGTTTTCCAGGTATTGGGTATTGGGTATTGGGGTTTTTACCCCCCAATACCCAATACTAATTGGGACAGGTAAAAATTGAGAAAAATCGATGATAACATGAAAAATTGATCTGAAAAAATCGAAAAAGTTGATCGATGATTCGGTTTAGGAAGCTGTTTTCTCGTTACGGAGCCATCCATCCAAAATCCGATTTTTCGGGGCCCCTTTCCCCCAAAATCGCCTTGCGTCGTTTCTTGGGAACCCCTCCCCCTAAGGTTGTTGTTGTTAGTAGCCAAAACACCGCCGACTTCCGAATCACTCAAGGCTCAACCCCAGGAAGGACGCCACGTCCCTGGGGCTGCTCCACAGATCGTGTAGTGTTAGATCAGTTGGCTTCACAGAGCACTTGAAAAGGTGTTCAGAGGTATGTTGGGCTCTCCGACAATCAGGGCACAGGTCAAACCAAGCTCCAAAGGCCCTCCCCCTAAGGCGACATCGTTTTCGGTTTACCTCCCTCCCGATAAAAGTGCAGTACGTACAGTACTGTCATGTTTTCTTGTTACCATACTGTACAATCAATTGAATAGATCGCTACAACCACTCTGGGAAGCTTTTCTATATGTAGAAAAATTTGACAGAATATAATTAAATTGAAAATAATACAATCAAAGTTCCCTAAAATTCCGAAAAAAGTGATGTCGTTTTTTGCTAACCCCTCCGTCTCCTGGTGTGTCGTCTATCGTCGCATTTCAGCCGACCCCCCTCACCCTCTGGAACGACGCTGTTTATGGACGGCCCAATCAAGTAAACGTTAGTAGAATTTCCTAACGTGTACGCCTTTCCAAGTGCTACACCAGTAATTAATTTCTCTGTTCTTATCTAATATTAAAAATGGTGACATTTCTAATGTCACCGTAATGCACCAGTACCGTACACATGTGGTGGTGCACAATTTCCGCCAGAGTTAGGAAAAAATTCGCCGGAAGTAAGAAACACTACTGAATTACGAAATATTAAGTACCAAAACTGATAACTTCTGCTAATTTTACGCCCAAAATGGCTTCTAAATGCTTTCTGAAAGGCTAATTTTTTAAAATTTTCTCACCCTGCTTGGGCAGCGGCCCAACCAAGCCTCTTAAAATTTTAATTGCAGTGCCAAAAACCTTTTGTACGCAACTGGAATGTACCTGTCCAGTGAAATGCAATTTTTGCCCAGCTACGCAAGTATTGGGTATTGGGTATTGGGGTATTGGGGGTCTCAGGTATTGGTATTGGGTATTGGGTATTGGGGTATTGGGTTTTCTAGGTATTGTTCGCACTCTACATATAAGGTAATGACTGTGTTAGCAATCAGTAAAACTTTTACATTGGTGGAGGCTCGTTCCCCAGAAGTGACATTAGTAGCTAGCACAGTGAGTGTGTGACCAACTCCCACTTCGGACTGAGCCGGTTTCCGTTTGATAGTCAGTTTGCCGTTGCTTTCTCCAATATCGAACAACCCTGACACGTCATCTGGAGCCACACATCACAGTTATCGTACTACTGTACGTAGATTCAGTGGTGTACCCAGGGGGTGTAGGGTGTGTACACCCCCACATTGCGGTGGAGGTACTGTAGGGAGGAAAAATTAGACAAAAATAAGAGAAATGAATTAATTACATGTATGTACTAAAACTGTCTATTTTAATGCTCAGAATACCTTATAAATGCGTTTTCGAAGGCTAAATTTTCAAAAAATTTCTAGCCCTGGTCGGGCACTTTAAACTACTAAAACTTGTAATTTCTGTCAATTCTAAGCTCAGAATGCTTTTTAAACACGATTTTTGAAGGCTAATTTTGCGAAATTTTCTCGCCCTTGTTGGGCAGCAGCCCAACCAGGCTACTTCAAATTTTTACACCCCTCCACCTTTGCAAAATCCTGGGTACGCCACTGCGTAGACTGTGTATAGAAAAATTCTTACCAGCCAGTCTATAATTCAAAGGTCCAACGCCGGCGGTCAGTTGTAGGATAGAAGAACCGGGAGTGATAGAGGGTAAGACTTCTGCGTAGTGAACGTCTTGTTTAAACGACGGCTTGAACTGACTTTCGGCTATCACCTCCACTGTTATCTAAACACCGCTCTACAAATGCACGCACTTAACTCTAAGAAAATTATACGTTCATGACGGAGTATCTGGGTGGGCGGCCCAAATCCCTGGCCACGATTTGTAGTTGATACTGCTCAGCTTCTGACAGTTTCAACGGTTTCAACGTCTTCAACTCTCCGTCTAAATCTCAGGTATAGTAGTAAATTCAGCTTAAAACAGTCAGGCACTGAACGCTGTTTATGGTACTGGCATCATATAAGGTGCCGGTACCTTATATGGCACCGGTACTTAGGGTAGTGGCACCATATATGGTACCGTCACCATACATGGTACCCTGCCCATGACCATGGGTGCCGGTACCATATATGGTACCATAACAGTGGCCGAATATTGACCACTGTGGCCATAATGGTACCACCACAGTCCCCAAATGTGGGGGTACCATTATATAGTATTGGTACCATATATATGGTGCCACTACCCTAAGTACCGGTACCATATATGGTACCATCACAATGGCCGAACGTTTGGGAACCATATGGAACCACCACAGTCCCCAAATGTGGGGGTACCATATATAGTGACGGTACCATATATGGTGCCACTACCCTAAGTACCGGTACCATATAGTACCACCACAGTCCCCAAACGTGAGGAGCCATACAGTATATGGTTATGGTGCCGGTACCATGGTGCCACTACCCTAAGTGCCGATACCATATATGGCTACGACGGTACCATATGGATATGGTGCCAGTACCATAAACGGCGTTAAGTGCCTGACTGTCAAACGCACGACACACCTTCACTGGAAATATGGAATAGGTGGTTGTGATTGGCCAGTCGGTACAGCACCCTGCCATCCTGACCGTCGTCCTTGTCTAGAGCCTTCACCGAGAGCAGTAGCTGCGGCGGTCCTTTCTCTCGCACAGACACAACCGACGGCGTGTCGACGAACTCGGGACTGTTGTCGTTCACGTCCAAAATGGTCACGTTTACCGGCACCTCGGCAGTGCGCGGCGGATTGCCTCTATCTGTGGCCTGAAAGTTGGTGTGGGTAAACAAACCGAATTAGCGGTCAGTTACTGACCACAACTGTAAATTCGTAGAAGTCCTGTATCTCTCTGTCAATGTTGCCGTAAGCGCGAATTCGCCCAGTTCCGCGCTCTATTTTAAAAGGAAACTGATCGGCTCCTCGCAGCAAATAATAGATCAACGCGTTCTCGCCACTGTCTTGGTCGTTGGCCTGGATTCCTCGACCCACTAGGGCGCCGCTGCCGTACGGACCTTCCGGAATGAACAGAGAGTAGCCGGGTTTGGTGAATTGGGGCGCGTGGTCGTTTGTATCTTGCACGGTCACCATTACCTTTATAACAGTCAGGCACTTAACGCCGTTTACGGTACCGACACCATATGGTACAGGTACCTAGGGTAGTGGTACCATATATGGTACCTCCACCTTCGGGGCCTGTGGTAGTAGTATATTATACTGTATTGTACCCCTACTCATGACCATGGGTGCCGGTACCATATGGTGATGGTACCATTATAGTACCACTACCATATATGGTACGAAATCTGAACAGAGTGGTACCATATACGGCACCGGTACCGGCACCAATGCGAACGTAGGGGTATCATGGTACCGGCACCTTATATGGTACCACCACAGGCCCGGAAGGTGGGGGTACCATATGGTACCACTAACCTACAGTAGGTACCGGTACCTTATATGGTGTCGGTAACATAAACGGTGTGAAGTGCCTGACTGGACCAAAAGATTGTAAGATTGCTTGAATACAAAGTAGCGGCATACCGACGCATAGTCGCTGCTCTGACCATCGGAGGCCTGAACAACAAAACTGTACTCCCGAGGGTTTCCCAAGTCGGCATCCAATGGTTGTGTGGCCAGTAACTGGCCGGGAGTGGAAGGATTTGCGCGGAAGAGTTTGTTGAAAAGCACCGTGTACTCTATTTGAGCGTCGGCACGCGACTGATTGGACGGAAGCGCTTTGACCAGGCCCAACTCAGACTCAGCTGGTTGCTCCTCCTCCAAGTTAAAGTGGTATACCGGCTGTTCGAAACGCACCTCTACAAAAGTTACCGACTGAAACGAAACAAACTACTACTGCCGCATACCCAAACCAGAAGGTTGCGCCTCTCTTTTGAGCACGTGGATGACCAGTTTCAGCTCTGCCACCTCATCAGTAAGGTCGACCTTGGCCCTGAGACTCAGCTCTATCGTGTGTCGTCCCAGTCTAGATTCGAACAGATTCTCTTTCTGCATCTGCTCAACGTCCAGGGCTTTGGCCAGTTTCAGCATTCCATTGTAGGCGCCCAATTTGAAGTAGTGCTTGGCTTTTCCTTCCAGTTCGTAACTAACTTGACAGCTGACAGCGCGCGCAGAGGCCATGTAGACCGGCGCATTGGGTGGCGTGTTGTCGACTAGAGTGAGGGCTTCGTTGGCCACTGTGAACCGCGGGCGACACCACAATCGTGTGGTGGTGGTGGAGAGGGGAGTGTGAGTGGTTGAGGAGACATTCGGATTCTGCGTTGTGGTGTCTGTTGGAGGAGAGACAAGCACTGTAACGTTGGCCGATGTCGACAAACCGGAACCGTCCTGATCGGTGGCTGACACCTGCAAGACGTTAAGAACTGTCTCGGGGGCAGAGGGGTGGTCAGCCAATCAGCTGTAGGAGTAGCGATCGATATCGCTAAAACTAACCTCAAAGTGATACATTTTCTTGGCAGCGAAATCAGGTTTACACACCAGCTCCACTTGTGCGGTAGCAGGATCGATTCTGAAGCAATCAACGTCCAGTCCGTTCAGCGCGTACTGTATTTTGGCGTTAAAGTCAGCGTCTCTGTCAGAGGCAGCGATATCCAGCGGCAGGGGGTAAGGAGCTTTGGCGTTGGCCGGGATTACGGCCGAGTAGTCGGGTTTGCCGAACGTCGGCGCGTGGTCGTTGCTGTCTTCGACGGCAACGCGAACTTGAACGAAGGCTGTCAACGGCGGGTCGCTGTGGTCACGAGCCACCAGCAGGAAACTGTAGCTAGGTCGGTCCGCATAATCCAGAGGTTTGGCCGTAGTCAAAATTCCGCTCTGCAACAGTCACTCAGCTTTAACCGTCAGGCATTTAAGATGCATTTTGCGAGAAAGTCAGCTTTGGTGCCGAAGAGAGGGGGCAAGCAGGGCCATCTCACGGATCTGGCTGATATTTATATCTATTAAAATAGAGCACAGTCGAAGACCAACGGTGCATGCCCGGCCACCAGCAACCCCTAGAACCGGAGCTACACCCCCTCAAAGTTGGGTCGGCAGCAATCTTCGGGCTCATTTTAATAGCTCTGACACCCTCCATTCAAACGATCACCCTTCATTCGTTTCTTAAGCTAGGATCTCGACTCGCATATGGTTTTGTAGCTGGTCCAATGGCCTTTCATTTTCTTGTACTCCGGTTTCCAGATCCTAGCTGGTTACCGAAATATTCGCCGAAAACTGCGAAATTTCCACAAAATGCCACTCCGTTTTTTTTCGAAAAATCTTTATAACTTTTTGTGCAAAGGCCCTGCCAAGCTAATGTTTTAACAAAAGTTAGGCATGAGTTGGCCAAACAAAATGAGCGCCCCAAAGTGTGCGGTTAGGGGGGGGGTGTTTTGGCCTCTCAAAGGTGTTCGAAAAAAATTTTTTTCTGCAAAGCTTAGTTGTTAGCATACTGTTATATGCAGTTTTGTGTGCTGAGTTCGAAAATGCATTCAGTTTAGCTAGATTCGCTCTGGATCGGGAGAAATTGGCCTCCAAAGTTGAGACCAACCCTTTTTCTTGACTGGCACTACTCGCTAGTATGACCATTAACCGCGGCGCAATGCAGTTTTTCTTACGTAGTTTTTGCTACTGATTCCGAAAATAACTTTATTTTTGCTCTACGTTGCCTACTTTTGAAGATATCGGCATTTTTATGATTTGGGAACAAAACGGCTGCACTTGCTATAACATGCTCGTTTGAAAGGTGGCTCAATTCAGTCGCATCTAGAGCACAGAGCCATAAAAATTTATATCACCTAATGCAGTTTTTGCCGCTGATTACGAAAATGACATCTGTTTTTCAATCTGACTGCTCCTGAGCTACTTATGTAACTTTTATGCCCTGGTACTCAGACAATAAGTTATCTGTCAAATCTGGACGTAATATGGTATCTATCTGGTGCAGTTTTCTCCGCTGATTCAGAATATTATCATATTTTTGCGCTACGGTCACTCTGTCGCAAGTTATGGACCTCCAAAGTTTCATTAAGAAACATGCCGTGAGAAGCCGTAATCCAAAAATAAATGTTCAGCATTCATGCATTTCTGAAATGAACCTTTTGTCAGTCAATAGTGTACCCGACCTATTTTGACCCGCTGAGTTCAAAAATGGCGTTTGTTTTAATCTATAATTACTCGTTTTGGAGATATATGAATATTAATGCAAATTTTGTTTGATCAGTAATATCTCAAAATTGAACAGCAGTAGAGAAAAACAAACGCCATTTTTGAACTCAGCGGGTCAAAATAGGTCGGGTACACTATTGACTGACAAAAGGTTCATTTCAGAAATGCATGAATGCTGAACATTTATTTTTGGATTACGGCTTCTCACGGCATGTTTCTTAATGAAACTTTGGAGGTCCATAACTTGCGACAGAGTGACCGTAGCGCAAAAATATGATAATATTCTGAATCAGCGGAGAAAACTGCACCAGATAGATACCATATTACGTCCAGATTTGACAGATAACTTATTGTCTGAGTACCAGGGCATAAAAGTTACATAAGTAGCTCAGGAGCAGTCAGATTGAAAAACAGATGTCATTTTCGTAATCAGCGGCAAAAACTGCATTAGGTGATATAAATTTTTATGGCTCTGTGCTCTAGATGCGACTGAATTGAGCCACCTTTCAAACGAGCATGTTATAGCAAGTGCAGCCGTTTTGTTCCCAAATCATAAAAATGCCGATATCTTCAAAAGTAGGCAACGTAGAGCAAAAATAAAGTTATTTTCGGAATCAGTAGCAAAAACTACGTAAGAAAAACTGCATTGCGCCGCGGTTAATGGTCATACTAGCGAGTAGTGCCAGTCAAGAAAAAGGGTTGGTCTCAACTTTGGACGCCAATTTCTCCCGATCCAGAGCGAATCTAGCTAAACTGAATGCATTTTCGAACTCAGCACACAAAACTGCATATAACAGTATGCTAACAACTAAGCTTTGCAGAAAAAAATTTTTTTCGAACACCTTTGAGAGGCCAAAACACCCCCCTCCCCCCTAACCGCACACTTTGGGGCGCTCATTTTGTTTGGCCAACTCATGCCTAACTTTTGTTAAAACATTAGCTTGGCAGGGCCTTTGCACAAAAAGTTATAAAGATTTTTCGAAAAAAAACGGAGTGGCATTTTGTGGAGATTTCGCAGTTTTCGGCGAATATTTCGGTAACCAGCTACGATCTGGAAACCGGAGTACAAGAAAATGAAAGGCCATTGGACCAGCTACAAAACCATATGCGAGTCGAGATCCTAGCTTAAGAAACGAATGAAGGGTGATCGTTTGAATGGAGGGTGTCAGAGCTATTAAAATGAGCCCGAAAATTGCTGCCGACCCAACTTTGAGGGGGTGTAGCTCCGGTTCTAGGGGGTTGCTGGTGGCCGGGCATGCACCGTTGGTCTTCGACTGTGCTCTATTTTAATAGATATAAATATCAGCCAGATCCGTGAGATGGCCCTGCTTGCCCCCTCAAAGCTGACTTTCTCGCAAAATGCATCTTAACGCTGTTTATGGTACTGGCACCATATAAGGTCATGGTCATGGGTAGGTAGAGTGCGAACAATAGGTACCTGAAAAACCCAATACCTGAGCCCCCAATACCCAATACTTGCGTAGCTGAGCCAAAAATTGCATTTCAGTGAACAAGTACATCCCAGTGGTGTACACAGGATTTCTTTCACAGAGATTAAAATTTCGAAGAAACCTGGTTGGGCCATTCTCCAACTAGGGCGAGAAATTTCGTAAAATTAGCCTTTAAGCAAGCATTTAGACGCTGTCCTGGAGGGTAAAATAAGTAGAAATTAACAGTTTTGGTCCATTACATGATCGACTGTATTGCAGTGTTTCTTATTTTCGGCGGATTTTTTCTTCGTACTCCACCGGAAAGGGGTGCACCAGACCCGCACCCCCTGGGTACAGTACTAATACATTGTACATTCTGTATCACTAAAATGACAAATTTCAATTGAATCACAAACCTTTATCTTAGATAAGAACAGAGAAATTGCACTAATTACTAGTGTACTAATTAGAAAAGCGGACAGTATAAAGACATTCTTAACCTTTAGTTTATTAACGCAAAAACGGCCTTCTATACCTAATCATCGGACAATCTCATCGATTTTTTCAGGTCAGTTTTTCAGTTCAACAGCGAATTTTTTCGATTTTTATAGGTCCTAATTAGTATTGGGTATTGGGGCATAAAAAACCCAATACCTGGAAAACACCCCAATACACCCAATACCAATACCCGATACGTTCGACCTCTAGCTAGGGGTACCATATATGGTATCGGCACCTTGTATGGTGCCAGTACCATAAACGGCCCTAAAGTGCCAGACTGTTTAAGCAAGAATACAGTTGGGCAGTTGGACAAACCTTGCTGTCTATGCGGAAGAACTGCCTAAATTCGGGTGGTTCGATCGACAATTCCACCGGCGCAGGGCCTTTGACCAGAATAACGCCCACTTGTGAGTTTTCCTGCCCTTCAGAGGCCGAAAAATTGTAAACGTTCATCTCGAACGCAGGCGGACGATTGATTGGCCCGGTTGACTCGTCGGTTTCGTTCTGCGGCACGTAGACATTGATTGAGAGGTTGGTCTGAACAGAAACCACCAAACGTATACTGTGCAACTACTGTACGTAGGATATAAGAGAGTCAGGTAAACAAGCCTTTTAAGGCTTACGTGTTGATATATGGTTATGGATAGCTATCTATAGTTACAAGACCGCATGTTAGCCATAGATGGCTCTGTAGCCTTCTATGGCTATTGATCCTCGAAAACATGGCTATACATAGAGCTTTCTATGGCTACGTTGGTACGTAGCCATCTATAGCCAGAAGTGGGCTGGGCCTATATCTGTGCGGCCAAAAATGGCTGTTATGTGTCGCTACAACAGTCAGGCACTTAACGCCGTTTATGGTACTGGTACCTAGGGTAGTTGTACCATATATGGTAGCCCCACGTTCGGGGCCTGTGGTGGTACCATTACCATATAAGGTACCGGTATATGGTACCCCCACGTTCGGCAACTGTGGTGGTACCATATATGGTAGTACCATCAGTGGCCGAATGTGGGGGTACCATTATATGGTGCCCGTACCATATGGTACCACTACCCTAGGCAATGGTACCGGCACCTTATATGGTGTCGGTACCATAAACGGCGTTAAGCGCCTGACTGTACAAGGCTTAGTTTACCTGACTGTAGGTGCAGAAACAATAACTTACACTATCCTCAAAGCTACCATCGGAGGCCTTGACAGAGAATTGGTAAGTGGCATTGCGCTTCGGAGGGGCGCGTTTGAACTTGATACTGCCCTCGGTCGAGTCAACCTCGAACAGTCCGGACCGGTCATTCTCAATCGAATAACTCAACTCCGATTGCTTGTCAGGGTCATCGGCCAGCACAGTGATGACGGTGAATCCGGGCGGAAAGTCGAACGGCACCTGTTGCTTGTACTGGGTGTCGTAGAACCTCGGTGGATTGTCGTTGACGTCTTGTACCATTACTTCCACCTGCAACTTATTGCTATGGCAATCACAAATTCTACTTTCTTCTTTAGACAGTAAGCAATTTCACGACATTATCGTATGGCACCAGTATCTAAATCATATGATAGAGGTGTCAGGCAACTCAACTGAGTGACAACATGAGGCCTTGATAAATCATATCATAAATACAATGTAGTATCAGGCACTTTGCGCCGTTTATGGTACTGGCATCATATAAGGTACCGGTACCTAGGCTAGTGGCACCATATCCATATGGTACCCAACGTTCGGCCACTGTGATGGTACCATATATGGTACCGACACCCATGGTCATGGCTAGGGGCACCATGTATGGTGCCGGTACCACCGGCACAGTTGGTGTAGTGGTTTAGGCCACATGGCCACTGTGCGCGACGTCGTGCGCTCATCCACTCGGCGGGGCAAGTTTCCTGTAGCAAAGAGTTGGTCGTCGGCATAAAGCTCCACCCAGGCCACCGAAAACTGGTTACAGCGAGTAGGTAAAATGGGAACCAACTGGATCTGCCGTTGCACCGAAAGCCGCTCCAAAAAGCATGCCGCGTTGGAGGGAAGATCAACGACGTCAGGAGCCGTCTGAGAAACCAGCAATAAGGCCAATACCGGTTTGACCACTTGGCCGGGCGGCCGTTGGGAGTTGTCGGCACCATGACGTCACCACGCCAGGCACTCTCTTAGTACCTGGCGCCCAACAGCATGGCTCGAGTGGCTTGGCAGTGAAAGAAGGGCAAACGTCCGAGATGACGATATCAGGGGTAACGAAATGGACCGTGCAGGTCTGATCGTAGGGCTGTACATCGTACGGCCCCCCGCCAGATCGGATCGGATCGGATCGGTGCCGGTACCATATATGGCGACGGTACCATATACAGTGTATGGTACCACTACCCTAAGTACCGGTACCATATGGTGCCAGCACCCAACAGTAAGTACCGGTACTAGCCTAGGTACCGGTACCATATGATAGCGGTACCTTATGGTACCACCACAGTCCTCAAACGTAGGGGTACCATGTAAGTACTAGAGCAGAAATCCCTGACTGTGCCAGCACAGTTGGTCGAGTGGATACGATAACCGTGACTGTAAAAAAAAACTGGTGCATACAGTAGCTATGGAGAAGAGCGATGGGTCGCCGTGGTCTCTAGCCTCGACGGTCAGAATGCGTATAGATCGGGTTTCTCTGTCCAATTCCCGGATTACACTCAGTTTTGCCTAAAACTTACATATTCAGTGCGCAGAGAGTTTTATGTCTCCTAACTGTTACCTCGTTGTGACCAATATTCTGCAGAAGAAAGAGTCCGAGCTGGTTTCCTTGCACGATCTGGAACTGCACTTCACTGTTGGCCCCCTGATCTTTATCGAACGCGGTTATCTTGAATGTTTGGTCCAAACCGGCCGGACCTGAAAACTTTGACTCGAATTTCTTGTCCGCCCTTTCTATTCAGACTCGGCAAAGGGGCAATCTGATAGGACCAAAAAAGAGGGCCTACGTAGGTGCATAAGTAATACCTTCAGTCACATTCCAGATGTAAGGCACGTTTAGAAATTCCGGCTGGTTGTCGTTGCTGTCTTCCAGTGTTAAGCGAACCTCTGCTTTCGCCTACAACAATACATACATTGCGTCTATACACATTACAGCACAGGTACTGTACGTTGTGCAGTAGTAAATGGACCAACATCTTTATACACAGTACCTACGATAAATTCTTCAATCACTTACCGAATATCCCTCCTTATCGGTAGCTTTAACTGTAAAATAGAGTGTTTCGTTGGATTCACGATCGAAGTTTTCCTCAGATGCCTTCGTGATAACTCCATTCGAATCAATCGAGAGCAAAGAATAAACAGAGGCTGAAAGTTTAGTAAGTGTTTAGGAAATGCTCAGCCGGTACTGCAAATGTACCGAGAACTAAAAGATAAACCTTGTACAGTCAAACCTGCATAAATAAGTGCAACACTCGTTATTCAAACTACATTACAGATTTTTGTTGCACCTATACGTACCTACGAAGCTAATGAACAAGGTAGAGTAAAAAATAAGTGTTGCACTTGCAGCAAAAGCATTATATGGCAGCATTGCACTCAAAGTGATTTTACGTATGTGATGTACAGACAGTAAACTTACGCGGTTCAAGTTCATAATTGAGTGTTGTGCCCTCTGTAAAATCTTTATCAAAAGCAGGAACCTCCATAAGTATTTTTCCGGGATAAATATCCTACAAAAAAGACTCAGTGCAAATTTTGTTACTTACGTACTTCAAACATACAACACAGTACGAACCTCAGGAACGCTGGCAGTAAACAAGTTGGTCCTGAATTTAGGCTTGAACTCGTTAGCGTCCTGAACTTTAATCTCCAATCTAGTGTGCGTTGTGGTGTAGCCACTACTGGCATGGATGAGCAACACGTAAACGCCGTTGGTATCCCGAGCCATCGCTTCCATATCGATTGGTCTCACAGTTCTGATTCTACCGCTCTTGTCGATTTGAAACGTGTCGTTCGGACTTAACCAGTATTTCAGCTGAAATTTGATAAAATATGCATGAAATGGCTTATTCCGTAAAAAATAGCCAACATTTTTGAGAGAGAGAGAGAGAGAGAGAGAGAGAGAGAGAGAGAGAGAGAGAGAGAGAGAGAGAGAGAGAGAGAGAGAGAGAGAGAGAGAGAGAGAGAGAGAGACAGATAGAGAAAAAGAAAGATAGAGAGAGAGAGACATAAAGAGAGAGAGAGAGAGAGAGAGAGAGAGAGAGAGAGAGAGAGAGAGAGAGAGAGAGAGAGAGAGAGAGAGAGAGAGAGAGAGAGAGAGAGAGAGAGAGAGAGAGAGAGAGAGAGAGAGAGAGAGAGAGAGAGAGAGAGAGAGAGAGAGAGAGAGAGAGAGAGAGAGAGAGAGAGAGAGAGAGAGAGAGAGAGAGAGAGAGAGAGAGAGAGAGAGAGAGAGAGAGAGAACTCACTTTAGATCCAAATTGCTCCGCTTCCACAACTTCGGCAGTAAAATTGAGTACTGTTCCCACAGCAATGTTTTCCTTCACTACAGTGCGGAACAAAGGAGCAGGGAAAAGAAGAGGTATGTCAGGACCGTTCGACACCACTATGTTCAGTTCCACCTAAACCCAGACACTTCCAATCTACGTACAGTGCGTAAACACCGAACTGAATTAGGCGACAGAGCGCTCTAACCCATTCTTTTGATATATAATTGAATAAAAGGTAGGTATAGGCTATGTTATCTGTCTACCATGACATCGGAGAAATATCCCAAGTAGTCGCTGTTCACAGCGCGCACAACAAAGAATACAGGCTCGTAGGAGTCTCTGCGGAATTCTGGAGTCACCGTCAACCCGCCCTAAAATTAGCTGTTTTTTTAGGTAGAGGTGGCATCAAGCATACTGTATCTTCATTCAATTCCAGTCCTTTGATTTGTTCTCTGGGAAGCAAGAAGCCGAACTGCACACGTCCTTTGCGAACTTTGGCTTTGAAAGTGTGCAACAGTTTCGGCAGAGTGGCGTTTTTGCTCAACTTGAGAGAGTAACTGAGCTGCGGGAAGACCGGGTATTTCTCCTTGTCCGCCATCACAACCAACTCCATGTGATGAGAGGAGGTGAGTGGGGGTTGGCCGCCATCAGTGGCTAAGATGTCCAATGGGTAACGCCCTTCTTCTAAACTTTTCTTGACCACCAATTTTTGGTCGCGCATTTCAAAGTAATCAGAGTCTTCAGGCAGCAGAGAAAATTGCACAGCACCATTAGCACCTTTATCTGCATCTGTGGCTTGCACCTGAAACAGTCAGTCAGTCAGTCAGTCCGTCAGTCCGTCAGTCCGTCAGTCAGTCAGTCCGTCAGTCAGTCAGTCAGTCCGTCAGTCAGTCCGTCAGTCAGTCAGTCAGTCAGTCAGTCAGTCAGTCCGTCAGTCCGTCAGTCAGTCAGTCAGTCAGTCCGTCAGTCCGTCAGTCAGTCAGTCCGTCAGTCAGTCAGTCAGTCCGTCAGTCAGTCAGTCAGTCAGTCAGTCAGTCAGTCAGTCAGTCAGTCAGTCAGTCAGTCAGTCAGTCAGTCAGTCAGTCAGTCAGTCAGTCAGTCAGTCAGTCAGTCAGTCAGTCAGTCAGTCAGTCAGTCAGTCAGTCAGTCAGTCAGTCAGTCAGTCAGTCAGTCAGTCAGTCAGTCAGTCAGTCAGTCTTACCGAAACAATAACAGAGCCCTGAGATCTGGCAGTGGAAATGTAGACAGTGTTTGGCAAAGGATGAAAGACAGGCCGGTTGTCATTCACATCAGTCAGTTGCACCTTCACAACCGTGCTGGCAGTCCGCGGGTAGATTTCCGAAGAGTCAACAGCTTCAATCACCAGCTGGTAACTCTGCTGGGTATCGTAGTCCATTTCGACAGCTGTCACCAGCGAGCCTGTTTGTGCATCAAGCGAAAAATGGTCCTTAAACCTTTGGGTGGTCTTTTCATTGGCAAACCTACAACTCCTCATGTCTCTACCGACAAACCTATGCTACCACCTCACTTATAAACAATGGCGCCCTCTAAACCAGCATCAGGATCAGTGGCTTTCAACTGCACCACCAACGTTCCAGGCTGAACGTCCTCAGGCAAGCTAACCTCGTACATAAAATGCTCAAACTCGGGAGCGTGCGGATTGGTGCCGTTGACTTTGATCAAAACTTGCGTCGTGCCTCTAAGACTGGGCGTGCCATGATCAAACGCCTCTACAGTCAAATTGTGCGTGGAGGCAGCAGGCAAGGGAGCAGCAATAACGATGGCTCCACTCTCATAGTCAATACTGAAGAGTCCAGTGGGTGTCTTGAGTGCATAGCTCAGCTGTCCCATCGGTCCCGAATCAGCGTCGGCGGCCTGCACTCTCAGAATTTCCGATCCCACCGCAAAATCGACTGGTATCAAGGCCGAATAGAACGACCTCTCAAACACCGGCCCATTGTCATTGGCGTCGACGACTGTGACCGAGACAGAAACGCGCGAACAGTAGTTTTTCGACTGCTCAGAATGGCAGGCTTCGACCTCGAGACGGTAGGCGGCCTTAGACTCAAAGTCGAGCGGCTGCAGCAGACGAACAACTCCAGACTCGGAGCCAACTGCGAACAGTTCGGAGGCCGGGCTTAGACTATAAGTGACTTTGCCTTTAGGGTGCGTGGCCACCACTTCAACCAAGGCACGAGGCGGTGAATTCTCTTCCACCTCCACACTGTAGCTGTCTTGCGCGAACTTAGGCACGGCCGGAGCTGAACGCAGATTGACTGTGACGAATGTGTAGGACTAAAAGAGAAAACGATAAGAAGCTGACCCAGTCAGGCACATACAGTACGTAATGATACAATTAATAGGGTGTGCCGAAAACAATCCGGCAGATTTTTTACTCTGTAAGTCTCAACCGATTTGAATGAATCCTTTTTGAAAAGACAAATATATTCTTGAAAGATTGTTGAAATTCGTATTAAGATACCCTGCTTAGATTTTAGTCTACGGTTCGGGTAAGAGCTCCAGAGCCATAGAGCCGTATTTCATACCCGGTTATTCCGTCATACTGTATAGTCCTGGTCGTCCTATTCATCTTATGTACTAACACTACTTTGCTCAATTGAAAATTGAATTGATAATAAATAAATAAATAAATAAATAAATAAATAAATAAATAAATAAATAATTAATTAATAAATAAAATAAATAAATAAATTAATTAATTAAATAAATAAAATCTCACCAAACATTAAAGAATTTACCAAACTTTAATTCCGAAAAGGATTCATTCAAATCGGTTGCGATTTGCTACGGTTGCTTGCTACAGTAAAAAAAATGCTGAGTTGTTTTAGGCACACCCTGTATAGCTGTAAAACACTGAGAAAATCGGCGAACACCGAATCTCACCCTCAAGGCAGGACTGCCTCTATCCCTGGCAGTGACAGTGAACGAATATTTGACAAAGTTGTCAGGTCTCAGCAGTTTGCCGACCAAAATCTCTCCTGTGCGTTGATCGATTTCAAATATTCCAATCGCCGCCCTTTCCATCTCATAGTCGATTATGTTGTTCGGTTGTGTGATGTCTGAATCAGTGGCCGTCACCGTACCGACCAAAGTGCCCACTTCAGAGGCGTCCAGTCGAAATTCGTACTGTTCTTGCTCGAACGTCGGTATGTTGTCGTTTGCGTCCTCAACTTGCACCTCAAGCGTGCCGTTGACGCTTGCCCCTCCGGGAGCTGTGGCCTCGATGGTAAGAGTGTAGCGCGTTCGCACTTCTGCATCCAGTTTGCGCGCCACGTAAACCACTCCGGCTTTCAGTACGAACGAGCCGTTCCGGTCGCCTTCCACTATTGCCAGTTTGAGATCGCCGATTTCGAAGTTGTTAACGCTGACCGAAAAGACCAGCGAGCCGGCAGGAAACGACTCGCTGATGGCGATCGCGTTCGGTAGGTTGAAGAACTGAGGCGCCCTACCTGCCTTTCGACCGACCACTACGTTCACGCGTACAACTGCGCGTCTGAAAGGTAAAAGTTTAAAAGGTAAAGGTGCCAATCGAACAACTTCGGCAATCAGACATGAGCTAGCACTTCGGCTGAGGGGTGGTAAATTTTCAAATCCTGAGGGGTTGGCGGATTGGTAAGCCAAAAGTCCGATTTTTTACTAAAATCGTCGGTTTTTAAGCATATTTTTCGTTAAAATAAGCTGTTCTGAGCTCGTTTACTACACCTAATCTAGGCCTACATTGTACTTTTTATAGAAAATTCTTCATAAAGATTCCTGAGGGTCAACCCCCCTCAGCCCCCCTTTGCCCATGTCTGTCGGGATTGCACCTACACTACAGAGAACAGCACAAAAATATCGGTACCATACACTTCCAAAATCATACATGTACAAGAAGCCAGGGATCTGTCGATTTTTCTACCCGTTTCCTCCTATTTTTCTCGGAAGCAATTCTTTGGCCAATGTTTTAAGCAATTTTTAACCAATTCAAGAAGGAAAAATAGCTAAAATTAAACGTGAAACAACAGTTTTAGCTGTATGCATTTGAGCAATTAGTCCGAAATTGCAATTTTATCGGTTTTTAAACGATTTTAGTAGTCTATCCATACATCCTAATTAGGGTTCAGACCCCAAACTCTCGTCCCAGATTTCAATGAAGGTACCGCTGATCTTGCTTATCCGGTGCATGATCTTCAGCTTCCACCACCAGAACGTAACTATCCTGCGGTCGATCTGGCAAAGGCGTCTCCAAAGTGATAGCGCCATCATCGCCCAGATGGAAATGTTCAGGCTTGGTCACCAATCTGTAGCTCACTCTGCCTGTTTCCCCTACATCCGCGTCTTCTGCCACAACCTAAAATTAGTATAGTTACATAGAAGGCTAATTGCCAAATTCTCGAGCCACTCACTCGACCGACTAAACTGTGCAGCGGCAGCGAATCGTCAATGTAAAAGGTGTACTCGTTGGTCTCATTGCCATTCTTGTCCACAAATATAGGTCCGTTGTCGTTGACATCTTCCAATTTAACCACCACTTCGGCGCTGCTCGGTCCTGCCAGCTTGTCCTCACTGACGTTTGACTGTTGATTGGTGCTTACCTGAACCATCGGACCGCTTAGATAGGCAGTATTGTGTAGAAAAGACTCACTTGCAAGACAAGCAAGAACAGCAGAGACAGAGGGGGCATAGTAGAAAGGGGAGACGTACCGTCATAACAAACTGGTCAGTGCGTTCTCTGTCCAAGAGATCGGCCGACTGGACCGAAATCCAGCCGCTCTGGGGGTCGATTGTGAACGCGTCTGAGGCGTCTTGGAGGAGATAGGAAAATCTGCCGCCCTCGCCCTGCAACGCATAATAAGTAGCCGTCAAGGTCCTCGTAAATGGTGGGGCCTCTGACGCTGTTGCTAAGAGATACTCACGCACTGTGCCCTCGAGTATCTCTACTACCGATCTACCTATTGGCTCGCATGTTAAATAGGGTCTATGCTTGTTAGTCAATAGGCTAGTTGGGGAGCATTCTCGCAATAACACAGCAAGCACATTGGAATTTTAGTCTACGCGGTACTGGCACCTTTGCGCGCACTTTGCTAGGCCAAACAACAGTACCCAAAGGTACAGCAGGAGTAAAAGTATGAATGCATTAAATGCCTTGCGCAAGCAAAGAGATTCTAAACGTTATAGTAGAAAACAAGACACATCTGAAAGCATCTCACCTCATCAGGGTCAGTAGCGCTGACTTGTATAACTCGAGTCTCTTGCGCTAAATTCTCCTTAACAATCACTTCGTAGAGACTCTGGGAAAACACCGGCACATGAGCGTTGGTAAAAAGCACGGTAACTTCAATTTTGGCGCGAGATGATCTATAAAAACCGACTGCGAGTAAGAAGAGCGCACCGAACATGAGATTAAACCTGGGTGCCAACGGATCATTGTCAGATGCTTCCAGTCTCAGTTGGTATCGGGGCCGAAATTTAGGTCGGCCCACCACTTGGTATGTCAGAATAATTCTCAGACTGCCATTAGAAAGCGTTTCCCCATGAAATTTGACACCGTCAAGGTCGGAAATTGAGTCGTCCTGTTCAATATCCCCATATGTCACTTGTCCAAATTCACCCTAGAATTTAGTTGACACTAAACACACAATCATTATTCTTGATTTCTCCACCACAATAAATCAGAAGAAAAACGCAAAATACAGACTAACTCTAACACTTTCTCATACATGGGCGGCGGGGGGCGGGGTGCTCACCCTAAATTTGGGCTCCACCCCACCCATCCACTTGAAGCAGAATTTTGCTCACGGACCCACCCACAAAGATCGCCGTGACCCCCTTGAGAAATGGCTGAATGTTTATAGTACCTTATCAGTGTCTGTGGCTAGCACGATCCCAACAACAGCATTCTTTTCGGCCGAATCAGTGACACTAAAGCGATAGACCTGCTCAGAGAACACAGGACTGTTGTCATTTTCGTCCTGCAGCTGTATGCGAATATCAGCCAACTGGCAGCCAATGGGCGGAGTCTGAGTGGTTGGATTGGCCGCCAAGCCAATCAACGACCGCAATCGCGCCTGCATCTTCAGTTCCGATTGGCGTTCACGGTCCAACGGCGCGCTGTCTGTTACGATCAAAATGCCGTTTTCTTGTAAAGCAAAAGCAGCTGTGTCGGCTGAGTTTATGAGTTCGAAGGTAAATTTGCCCATGTCACCCTGAAGAAACTTTACAATAGGTAGACAGTCATGGCGCATAGGGTGGATGGATAGATTGTCCGGGCGAGGCCACACTGAGGGCCCCTCACGCACACCCACATCCTGCCCTTCCTTCGCTACTAGCCTAAACACATGCTCGGTGGGTCTCAGTGTTAGCTGTCCCCGTTCCCGATGTCCAACACGTGTGGTTGCTATTGTAGCTTTAGGTGCTTTATAGGCAGCCCCAGTCCCTAGGTTGTTGCTTTGCGGCAAGAAACTTGCCCCGCCGAGTGCACGCGCACAGTGGCTTTGCGGCCTACACCACCTGTGCCGACATAAGTGATTGTAGGAAAAACAAAATTGCCTGGTCAGGGTCGTAGGCTTTGAGCTGTAGCACTTGAGCACCAATCGCCGCATTTTCTGGCAGAGAGACGTTGTAGCTACACGGACGAAATACTGGTTCGTGAGAGTCAGTCGGCACCAGATCTATGTGGAAATGAGCAGTGGCCGACCGGTCGGCCGCATCCGCTTGGGCAGCCTGAAACTCGTCAAAAATACTAACTAAAAAACAAGACCGAACTAAGGTAAGAAAAGAAGCGCCGCACGTTGAGCACAAAATCAAACGAAGACCGAGATAGGTTGGAGGGCAGCGGTTGCTTGAGAAAAACAGCACCAGTTGTTTGGTTGACATCGAAGTACGGATTGGCAGAATCTACAGTATATGGTCAGGTTTTGGCTACTGTACTACAGACAGTGGCAGGCGTACCAGGCACGATCGAATAGACAACTGCTGTTTGTAGGCCCGGATCCCCGTCTACCGCTTTAACTTCAAATTCAACGTCCACTAGAGATCCAGCTTCGGCACTCTAAAAATAATTGCAACCATTCGGAAACGTCTTAGTGGCCGATTGAACGCAGTTTAAAATCGCTATTGATTGGTGTGCATGCGAAAGCTGTCGGTTTAGAAATGCGCAAACGGCACACATTTGAGTCTAGGTTGTGAGCGGTGCAAGAAACGCTGGCGATCCAAATTTGAGGGGGTGTAGCTTCGGTTCTTGCTTGGGGAGTGTTTTTCTTTAAATATGCACCAATGGTTTACGAAATATTAGCCCAGTCCGTGAGATGACTCTGCTTGCCCCTTCACTAGTTTTTTAGGCATTTAAAAAAACATTTTTAAAAGCTATTTTTGAAGGCTCGTTTCGAAATTTTTTTATTTTATTCCAAGTATGGAAATTTTTTGGGAAAATAGCGTAATTTAGCGTCAGATATACATTAGCAGTGCAGTTCTATTAATTTCATGCCTATTCTAAGCCTAAAAATAGGTTTTGAAGGGCAGCAGCCACTCTGTGAGCAATGCTGCAGGTAGAATATCGACTCTCAGGCCGTAACACTATGTTTGAACCAAGTATCAGCTTTTGAATGTAAAGTTGCTTCTAATGCATCCTTGCATCTCCTACAAGCTAAATTTCATGCATGGAAATAATTTTGAAAAACAATTTTCTAAATGAAAAATTTTCATAAAAAAACATTTTTGGCCCTGAAAAATTTTTTTACAACTCTACCTTCACAGCTGACTTTCTCAAAAAATGCATGTTAAAATTGTCAAACAGTGATTCCACATTACATGTACGTACAGTATATCTCAAGAAATTATATCATGCTGCATGCGTCCAAACCACTCCAGTAACGGGTTTTTCAATTTTTGATTTGTTTAGCTAATGCTGCAGACCCAACCTTTTGGGTGATTTCACGGCAAGACCAAATCTTCAAATTACCATACCGAACTGACAGTGCCCTTGTAGTAGGTCTGGGTAAAGGTGGGCGGTCTGTCGTCGACATCAAGCACACGTACAAGGAGCGTGGTGAAATTAAGTTTAGATTCCAAACTGTCCGAGCCTCCTGCGTCCTGAATAGAGCCACTTATTGCACGCTGATGAAAGGGCGTCAGGCTGAGCAATACCGAGGCAGAAATATTTAGCGCGAACTCTCTTGCCCCATAGTCGTAATCCAATTCTTTTACAAGTCGCAGTCTAACTATGTGTGGCAGTTGGTTGGTTGTCCAGCTGCCGGTGAACTCGTTAGGCAGCGACTGCGGGTTGTGCAATGCGTTAGATGGCTCCACTTCAAAGAAACCGCGCTCATTCCCGCCCTAAAACACTTAGAAACGCCTGACATTCTCTAAGAGCCAAACTACATAGAATCATAACACCTACATACGTACGATGCATACGTCATCAACAGGGTCAAGAGGTCATCTGAGGGGATTGAGGGACTGAGTCAAAATTCAGGGAGAAATCGAGTACTAAAACGCGATAAAAATGGCAAGCTCAGAACAGCTAATTTGGGCACAACACTGTTTCACATAATTTTAGTATCTGAAATCGCAAAAATGCACAAAATTGCTTTCCAGAAAAGCAGGAAAGGTGTTTCCGACCGGGGTTTAGCCCTAGTCGTTGGGGGAAGAGCAGACGCCCAGTTAACCATGCATGACAGCCCTACGTACCTCAATAGCAAAGTGTACGGTGTAGTGAGTGCTAGGGTCCCAGTCAATGGCAAGCAGAGGCGTTCCAAGAACGGTGCCGACTGGAGTTGACTAAAAAAGCGCAGGATCAGATAAAGTCTAGAGGTCGCAACAAATAGGGCGAGTGTGTCACCTCTTGCACAGTTATCTCGTAGGGCAGACCGTAAAACCAAGGAGCTCCATCATTTACATTCACCACTCTGATCACCGCTAATGGGTAACGTTGACCATTGCATAGAATCTCCACTGGTAAGTAGGCTTGAGTAACTGTAGAAGGATAAGGGGGCTGCAAAAAACAGTAAATTTGCTGTGAAATGCCTAACAAGTCAAGGAACAATCTTTCTTTCATAACTATACTCTTTTATTTAGTGTTATGGTTGAACCATTGCGAAACCACCCTTTTAGGCAAACATAACCCGGCTTGTTACCTACTTTTTCTAAAGAAATTTGTGTTCGCCTCAGATTGCGACACACCTGAAGAGAACACAAACGCGCAGAACATCAAAACACAATGAAGGGGCGAACAGAAGTGTTCGCTCCCTCAAAATGACTCCTTTGGATTTCGACATGATTTGCGGTATTCTCTGACTCAAGTACGTACTGCGCACCATGCAAGAGAAGAGAGCTGGTACCATCTATTGAAAGCAAAAATAGTCTGTTATTACCAGAAACAAAGGGTGAACATTGTGCAACTGCAAACGACCAGGAGCTGTGACATTCAAATGAAATCTGGTCTTGTAAAACACCCCCAAACTGCCGCCAATAGAAGACAGTTCTATTTTGGCATCGGCAGGTTTGTAATCCAAACCAAGAATTCGGGAGCCAACCACCACATTTTCCGATACGTTGAATACAGGCGGAGTTTGCGGAGTCGGCAAAAAACAAGCTGAAAAAAAACAGAAATTAGTTCATTCGTCATCACGGTGCACTGATTTCTCTATCTAGAAAACTGTCACAGACAGTCAGAAAACCAAACTTTTTGGAGAAAAAATCAAAAGGCAAAAGACAGCAAACCAACTTTGCGCCAAAGCACTGGCCAGAATGCAGAAAGCAACAGTGACAGCCAAAAGAGAGTCCATTAAGTCGCGTGTCCGCACATTTGGCGGGCCAGAGAGCAACTGAAGTCAAGTTCACGTTTGCGATCGGATCGACGTGTCTAATGTAGTTCAACGGGATTGTCGGCTAGAGGGGCCCCACTGCCACACTTTCACTTGCCCACCGCTCGCAGCAGTCACATTAACTGTCACCAACAAACTTCCACTACTATGTAACTCTGAGATTCCTTGGCTGAACTCGAGCGCGCCGGCCGGTCAAGAAGAGGTGGAGGGGGCGGACAAACTGTTGGCGCCCCGAATTTTGATGAAAAACCTATCAGGACTGCAAGGCCGGCCAAAAATAAGAATGCAGCGACCTTGCACCAGCTGACTAATACAAATCATGGGAAAATAGGCAGCCATCCACAACAATGACGCCCCAAGAAATCGAATTAGTCAAAGGCGGCATCGGGACAGTCTGACAGCGTTGCTTAGCAACAAACGGTAAATGGCGTCCGAGCCTTGGTTGCTGGCAGTTATTGAAACCGATTATCACTGGATTCTGCTCGAACAGGCTGAATAATAGGCCACAGGGGGCTAGATTATCCGCATTTGGCAAGATGATAGGCACGGCAGGCAAGAACACGGCCCGCAGACAAACTGGTTTAGTCAGACAAGACGCGCATGTCCTTGAATACCACAACTAGACCAAATGGCCAGTCGACACTTTTCTCAACGATGCGCTTCACTCTGACAGCAGACGCAGGCCCAACAATGACAAGAAACGACAATAGACTGTGTTGACCTGACAAGAACCGTCTTTGTTTGCCGCAACTCGCCCTATTATTTAGCCTACATAGTTTCCCGCTCAAGCACTGCTTCCTGCGGTGCAGTCTCATTGAAAGGCAGAGGAGGCACGACACAGTTAGGAACAGTTGATTAGATGCATCAGTTGACACACAAACACCATTGGTGTCAAACCAGTGTGGCACTGTTTTTTATACAAGTTGGTGTGATCTGGGACAGCGTTTACACTTCTCAACTGTTTTTGAATCTAAATCAGATCACTTCATTTCATGTCCTGTTGTGTGCGGTTTTTTGGAATTGCCAGTCAGGCGATTATTTTCTGGGTAAGACACCTCTTGGAACAGTCTGGCACTTGACGCCGTTTATGGTACTGGCACCATACCTAGGCTAGTGGTACCAGATGAGTTGCGCATGTAGAGTGCGTGTAGCTTAGCTAGATTGTAGCGAGAGTGATGTTATTATGTCTTGCCTATTCGCCGGTACTGGGGGATGTCGATGTTATGATGATGGACTTGATAGATTAAGTTAACGTGTGATAAGAGCGGGCGAGCCGACAGGCCTGTCTGCGAATAAAGTTGGGAGCCGAGCGGCGGTGCTTGTTGGATGGACGGATTGTCTGGGCGGGGCCGTTTTGGCCCCTGCGTTAGGCCCGGCCCATCTCGCACACCCACATCCTGTCCTGCCCTATCCATGACCATGGCTGCCGGAACCATATATGGTATGGTAATACAAAATCGAAGGTTGGGGTACCATATGGTACCATAACAGTGAAAGAACGTAGGGTGCTATATATGGTGACGGTAATGGTGCCACTAACCTAAGTAGCGGCACCTTATATGGTGCCAGCACCATAAACGGCGATAAGTGCCCGACAGTGGAAAGAGTGCTGTTTTAACTGTTGTAATACAACCGAACAGATCATATGTCGTACTGTCTGAACTTGCGAAGCAAATCAGAGGTTTGCCGTGTCCATGTAAACGCACTAACAGACTGTTGCTCTTTTCGTTCAGCGTCACTTCTATCGTCAATCATTGGCTTCTTTTTGTCGCAGCTTTTCCAGTGCATACTCTGCAGTAGACAATGATGAGTGAGTGAGCAAGGATTTTGAGCAACCATTTTAAAAGTACATTACGTACCATCATAGTGCAGTGTTTATCAGCAATCCATTGCTCGAATGAGACAGCAATGCCACTGTGTCTCCATGCATCATACTGCCGTCTCAGGGAATGATCAGTGAGCACTTCTTTAGCTCTGCACAACAGTTTGAACTGTTGATCTGTCTGGAGATCGTTTGGCTGTTTGTCAGGATGACAACATAGCACGCGAGCTTTGAATTCGCACGTTATTTGCTCACTCTTAAAGAATTGATGTTATGTTATGACTACATATTCTGTACCCAACGTGTCAAACCCCACATACAAATAAAAACGGGGGTCTAGCTTGTGCCGAAGCACGGTGGGGGCAGACCACCAGACCCCCTGTTACAGGTATGTTATAGACCATGACCGAATCACGTTCAATTCTGCGCTCGTCTAAGAACTTGAAGTTCAAGCATTTCACTTGTCATACCGAAAATTTTTCAACCGAGAGGAAAAAGACGCTGGACCCTTTCAAGTAAATCGATATCTTGCAATGGATTCCATACTTCCGTTGCATACTCTAACTTGGAACGGACATAAGTTTTATACATGCATAACATGAACAATCGAAATTTAAAAAATAATTAATGTATAATCGAATTCTGAAATTATTATTACTCAGTCAGTCGTCAGTTTCCCCCCAGCTACACCTAACCCCTACTACCTACCAGACATGGGCAAAGGGGGGGGGGCTGAGGGGGGGGTTGGCCCCCCATCAGGCTCTGATCTACCCCCCATCAGCTGGCCGCTACCCCCATCAGGAATTTTTGGGAAGAATTTTGTATAGAAAATTATGATAAAAATATGCCTGGAATAGGCGTAAATGAGCTCAGAATAGCTAATTTTAACTTATTTTAATGAAAAATAAGGCAAAAACCTTGATTTTCGCCAAAAATCGGACTTTTTGGCTTACCACCCCCTCAGCCCCCCATCAGGCGCTCCTACGCTCCTACCCCCATCAGCCCCCCCTCAGGAATTGAAAATTCTACCCCCCCCATCAGGCGAAATGCTCTCGGCCATGTCTGCTACCTACCGAAGAAAGTTCATCACAACCCAGAATCTCGTAGTAATTTTCTTCTGGGTTTGCTTGGTACTGCAATATTTGGTCCATCGACCAGTAGTAAATAACACTAAGCTTATTCGACTTTCGTTCTTTGAGTTTGATAAAGCTAAAATAAAAAAAGCATTAACAAGGATGACGAAACTACTGGATGATGCACTACATTTCGACCGTATACAGCTGTCGCCCAAGTGAAAAACCGATTGCCCTTCAGCTTGCCACTGTTTCAAGTTTTCTAACTGCCATACTTTTTCCATATGCTCTCTACATATTGACACATCTCTTCTATCCAACTTCAATTTGCCATGCCGAAATACTATCCCAAGAATAGGCGGATTCAGTTTTGGAAGAAGATAAAACTGGCGATTCTCCCTCAAAAAGCAACTATTTCGACTATACTAGCTGCGATATTTCATCGAGAAGCTCTGGGCTCATAAACTCTCACATCCTCTGGCCAACTCCGATTCGCCATGCCGAAATACTATCCGAAGAATAGGCCGATTCAGATGTGGAAGAAGGTGAAACTGGCGATTCTCCCTCAAAAAGCAACTATTTCGACTATACTAGCTGCGATATTTCATCGAGAAGCTCTGGGCTCATAAACTCTCACATCCTCTGGCCAACTCCGATTCGCCATGCCGAAATAATGTACAGACCCGCCCTATTTGAACTGCCGCCGGCCGCTTGCCAATTCAGGGTGCGCTGCGAGAACCAGCTTCTACGGCAAACACGAGACAGGGCGTGGTTTGGCAGCCGATCGCCGAGCCCGTCGCGGTTCTTTCGACCAATCAGGAGAGGGCCGAGAAGAACGAAGGCTAGTGATTGGTCGATATTTTGAGTGATAGCTTCTAGAATATTCTACGTCTGTCTGGCGGGCCCTAAGCCTGTCTGGTTTCTTCACTTTGGCTGTGTTTTACTTTTGTGTGCAGTTGGTTGCGTGTTAAAGTCAACCTACAAAAGCTGCCTCTCTGCGCGACAAGACTCAGGTCGACTCCTGAAGTGAGCTGCCTCCGTCTTCCTAGCTGCCTGTAGTGCAGTTTTGCTGCGTTCCGCGTCGATTGCCTCAGTGTGGCTCGGCTGGTTCTCAGGTCGCTTCCGTTCGGCTCCCCAGTAACACGTTTATTGGGCGGTAAATGAGCGTCGTCAACAGCCATCGTCAGACCGGTTTTCTTTTCAACTTTCCTCTTTCTACACCTTTCTTTAACTGCGCTACATCGTGTTTTCCTGCTTTCTACCGTGTTTTGCTGTCGGCCGGTTATCGTTTTATTGACGTAACCTGCCCATTTCTACAAAATCTGTGTAATCACCAAAAACAACACCTTTTCTCTCCTCTTCTGCAACATCATCTGTCCACGACCCGAGGTGGAACCAACGAGAGAAGTGTCGGGTTAGGACAATACTATCCGAAGAATAGGCCGATTCAGATGTGGAAGAAGGTGAAACTGACGATTCTATTGCCAACTATTTCGAGTTTACTAGCTGCGATACTTCTTCGAGCTCTGGGCTCACCAATTCTCATCTCCTCTGGCCAGCTCCGATTCGCGATTCAGGCATGCCGGGCCAGAAAAAGGTACTCGTGTAATACACGTAACAGGTCCGGACCGGGAAAGCTAAAATCGCCCAGAATTCATGTAAAATCGCTTGTGTTGGTACTACAGTACAGTACAATAGAAACATATCTAAAATGCATCAAATAATAATCCAGATTAAAGAAAATCTTGTTTTGGTTAAAGTACACCCTAAATTAAACGAATTAGCACCCAAACCATTCAGTGGGGTGGTACTCAGGATTTCGCATAAGGGCTGTAAGGGACCGTGTCAGAATTTTAGGTGCTCGTTTCAGATCTCTAATCAGAGCCTCTGATTTGAACCTCGGAAACGAGGTGCACGAATCCCTGATTTCAGTTACAAAGATCGTTTCAGAGCCTAAGTTTCAGAGATGCCCCTGAAACGGGATCACTGCTTAAACCATGAAACGGGGTCTGGGCAGTCTCTCTTTATTATGCCACGGCTTTGTAAATGAGAACCACAGAACTTTAGCTCCTGTTGGCCGCAACCTTTATGGATTAGGATAGGATCGACTTGTGTCTGGCGCGGGCATACACCTAAAGGCCGGTCAGTGTTTAGAGACAAGTGAAGGTAATTATTTGGTAGCAGGGCGGCCGCCGGCAGGTCAGTGTTTAGAAACAGTGGACGTAATTATTTGAGGTAGCGCGGCGGGCGCCGGCCGGTCAGTGTTGCTTTATCGGTGTCACAAATTGGAATTTCGAAGGGGTAGTACGTGTTCGCTCCAAAAGACTATCGATATCAGAACTGGCCGACTCCATAGAAAACGCAAGAAACTCCACTCTATAGCACTGAGTGAGTGAGGCAAAGGCTAGGTTAATTGGAGGCGTACCGAGTCATTAACAACGACTAATTGCAGTCTCAAAGCCGGTGTCACGCCATATTTGGTCCGGCCGCGTATTTGGTCCGGCCGGACCAAATATGGTGCCAGATTTGGTCCGGGTCTGGCATATTTGGTCCGGGTATTACAATTTCCTGTTTAATTGTCACTGCACGAGAAAGCGGGCCAAAATGTCCATTTTGCGGGCCATGAGGAAGCAAAGAACTGAATGAGATTGTTGAAAATTTACATGTAGATGTAGTTTTGATCGAAAAGAACGAATTTGAAGGCCGTTTTGCCCTAGCTCTCTTTCTTCAATGACTTAAAAGATGCGCCATTTTGTCCTCTTTTGAATGGTGTAAAGATATCTAGGGGTTGAATGGGGTAGACGGGCCACTTTGGCCATCTGAATGCTCAAAAATAATCCGTCCTGGTTAATCCTAAGGCATTTATTTTGAGAAAAAGTAAAATAGATGATCTATTTTTGAGCATTCAGATGGCCAAAGTGGCCCGTCTACCCCATCCAACCCCTAGATATCTTTACACCATTCAAAAGAGGACAAAATGGCGCATCTTTTAAGTCATTCAAGAAAGAGAGCTAGGGCAAAACGGCCTTCAAATTCGTTCTTTTCGATCAAAACTACATCTATATGCAAATTTTCAACAATCTCATTCAATTCTTTGCTTCCATGGCCCACAAAATGGCCATTTTGGTCCGCTAGTTTGAGATAAAGCTTGGAGAACGAATCAGCTATGACTTCAATGTCTCTTCTTATTTTCTTCTCAATTTTCAGAAGGAAAGTCTGGGTACACAGAATCAGAATTATTATAAACAACCAGCGCGTTGTATTGCTCTGCCTCCATAGCCAACCCGGACAAAGCGCACAGTGATGCCAGACCGCTGGCTACCTCTTATCAGAGGCCTGACAGAGCCAAACCGGTTTTACTCCCTATCTTTAATTATTACATCTACCCGGACCATATCTGCGGTGCCCGGACTGAATCTGCTGGCACAAAATTGTCAGATTTGGTCCGGCCGGACCAAATATGGTGCCATAGTTGGTCCGGCCGGACCAAATATTGCCCGGACCAAATCTGACGCGACACCGGCCAACAGCAGAGTACATGTATTTGTTTACGGCGCGAGAGAACACCTGTGTCAGATGTCAGATTAACAGCAGACCTGCTCTTAGCTGCCCTACTTAACGAAAACAGAGGCCCATAAGTGAGCCCTGATTTCAGAGTCAGGCACCTCTGATCTGAGCTCGTTTCCGAGGTCGGCACAAAATCAGACCTCTGATTTGGTTCAAAAACGAGATCAGTATGGGGCACGCTCCTGAGGGCCTGTTTTCCAAATATAAAATACCCCTAGGGGACGGATCGGTGTAGGGCACGCTCCGGAGGGCCTGTTTTCCAAATATAAAAATACCACTAGGGGACGCATCAATATAGGGCGCGCTCCGGATGGCCTGTTTTCCAAATATAAGAATAACCCTAGAAACGCATGAGTATAGAGCACGCTCCGGAAGGCCTGTTTTCTAAATACAAAAAACCCCGGGGGGCCTGCACAGTTGGTGTAGTGGTTTAGGCCGCAAATCCACAGTGCGCGATGCCGTGCGTTCATCCTCTCGGCGCGGCAAGTTTCCTGCCGCAATGAGTTGGTCGTCGGCACAAAGCCCCACCCAGACCACCGAAAGCTGGTTACAGCGAGTAGGTAAAATGGGAACCGACTGCGGCTTTCGTTGCACCGAAAGCCGCTCCCCAAAGTATGTGTTGTGCTAGTGTGCGGTTAGACTGTTTAGCACGTGTGCGCGATAGTTAGTTTGTGTTCTGGTGTCGGTAGTAAACAAACTGTTGCTGCTCCACAACTGCACCGCGGACAGCCGGTAGGACAGAATTGACAATCGGAAGAGCAACAACAACGCCCGAAACACAACAGTTGACTAACACAGCATTTTATGTATGTCCAGACACATCAGTATGCTTGTGTTGGAGGAAAAGAAGATCAGCGATGTCAGGTGCTGTCTGAGAAACCAGCAACAAGGCCTATACCGGTTTAGTGCCACTAGCACAAACAGACCCTCCGGAACGTTTTCCAAAATAAAACCCGGCACCGGGTCCGTGAATTAGCTCCAAGTGTATTAACCTCACCTACCGATTCAACCAGGAGAAGAATTTTGTCGAAAATGGTGAAAAATTTGTTAAAAAAGTTACTAAATTGCCCTAAAATTGTCGACTTACCGGAATTTAGTAATACAGTAGATTCCACATATCAAAAAACAAGGAAACCAACTTCTTTTTCTTCTTTTATTTTTTTCAAATTTCTCGTGGAGCGTCGTCGGAGCGTTGATTGAATGTAGAGATGCAACCGTAAAGAAAAATACCGGATACCGGATAGCGGATAGTTTTCAGAAGACCGGATACCGGATAATACCGGATTGTAATGATGATCAAGTTTTAAGGAAATACAGTAATTTTCAGGCTGGAAATGCACTTTTTCGATGCTTTCAAGGCAGGATATGACCAAGAATGTATTTGATGTGACTGATATCACGTTGAAGAATCAGCTATATGTTCTATATAATAGGCTGCAGTTAAGTCTGAAAATAGTGCTAATCTGCATGCGAAACCAAAAATTCGCTCGAAAACTGGAAAAATTGTCATCAAAATGCTATTTTTGGCTATCCGGTATCGGATACATACCGGATACCGGATAGTGTTTTAGAGCAAAAAATACCGGATTATCCGGTATATATCGGTTTATACCGGATTACGGTTGCATCTCTAATTGAATGTTTCAGCTGATCGGTAAACGCACGCGCAACTGCGGTAGAGATGGGTAAATGAAGGCGGTTTCTGCCGGTTGTCCATGTTCTACAGTGGTTCAAGCCAAATCAATACTTCGCTGCGTTCGTGGGCGCAAATTGATTATGGCTACGTAGTAGCTATCAGATTGAACGTACCATCCCACATTGGAGGCGGTGGGGGACCTGTTCTTATCACTGGAACTGGTATGCAAAACACTCACACCAACACTAAACAATCGCAAATCTTTCTTCAGTACTTATACATTTCTGTACTGTAATCCAAATAACAAATTAGTCTGGTTGACTTTTAAAACAGTTGTTGTCTTGTGCCGTCTTGCTAAAATGCGTCTTCTTCTACTTGTGTTGTGCATTTCTTTATGGATGGTCATTTTGTTCGTTTGCTCAGATGGCAGAGATGTGTCGAGTCGTTCCTTCTTGCCTCCAGATTACGAGTAAGACAAGACTTCCGTTTGTGTCATGGTCATCTGCAACCTTTAGGAGCCAACGCAAACAGCCTGGAAAACGGGCTTTAGTGCATGAGTTCATCAAAAACGTAGGTCATGGTATTCGTCAAGTGCGACTGAAGCGGAAACAATCGGCGAAAAGGCATGAGACCCGCTGCCAGAACTATTGCGAAAAGTGTCATCATCAAGGAGACATGAAGTGCATGAACGAGTGCTATAAACAGTGTGTTCAGTGTAAGCTTGTATTCTTTCAGCTCTTCGTGCGTTGACTGTACTGCATCTTTTCAGTGGCTGAGGACCGTTTCTGTCAGATGAATTGTTGCGGACAGTGCTGAAAGTGATTTGTTGTTTTTCTTATCTGATGATTGTTCTGACATTGCTTGAGATTAAGCCTGCCTTTCACGCATAAATTAATGTTTGAGCAGTTCAGGGATAATTTTGGTCTTCATTTATTCTAAGTAAATCTGTGTAGTTTGGAGTTTTGTTTTTTTGAAACTTTGCAGTAAATTAATTTACAGTGAATTTGGAGCTGTTCGAGAATTTATGGATAGCGATCAAGAGCATACATATAGCAGGGTTTTCGGCTGGGGGTTCCAGGCCCCAAATAGGGTTTCAGCACTATTTCCAAAGTGGGTTTCAGCGACTTTTTTTGGTGTCCAAAAGTGGGTTTCAGCGACCATTTTTGGGCTCAAAACAGGGTTTTGAGGACTAAAAATCGGGTACAAATCCTGTCAGAAGTGCAAAAATTCCCTTTAAACCCCTATTTATTGTTTTAAAACGTGCAGAAAATCCTATTTTTATTAAAAACGTGCAAAAAACTGTTTTTGCTTTAAAACGCGCAAAAAAGCTCTATTTTATTCTACATAATACAGCTAAAATGCATTTCTGGAACCCCTATTTAGAAATTTTGAAACCAAAATTAGGGCTCTGTAGCGGTAGCAGCTTTCCGCCGACGACCTCGGTAAATGTGGCGCTGTTAGGCGTTGTGGCTGAGCTAGCAACAGACCGAGATTAGGTTCGAATACGCTTCAGTTAAGCCTTTACTATAAGCCGACCTGAACACGCTCGCCCTGACCAAAGCCTTTACTCTAACGCACGGTGTCAACGTACAAAGCTCAACACTGCACACTCCAGGGCTGTTTTTTTTCCGGAAAAAACTCAAGCCGGTTTTTTTTCGGTTTTTTTCCTGTTTTTTTTTCGGGTTTTTTTCCGAAAGTTATTTTCCGAGATGACGGGAAAAATTTTTTAACAATCGCTTTTTATCGCAGAATTCAACGAAATAGCGTGAGTCTTATTACAAAATGCACTACTTTCATCTTTTAGAGTAGTAATTTGATTTTAAAACACCAAAAATACAATAATATAAGTTGCCTGAAAATGGCACCAGTATTTTTTGCGAAAAAACAGCTAAGTTATGCCATGGAAATGCTTGTAAGGCTTCTATTAACGTAAATTCGAAGTATTTGCAGCGAATTTTACCAGTTATTAGGCCTATTTCCTCTAAAAACTTGCTTGAGTTTTTTTCCGCGTTTTAGTTTTTTCCGAGCCCCTCGGAAAAAAACCGTTTTTTTTCCGGAAAAAAACGAAAAAAACCAAGGAAAAAAACCGACCCAACAGCCCTGGCACACTCCCACTGCTTCGGCTCGCTTGCCGTCCAGTTCAAAAGAGGCCAACGTGGCAGCACAAAAATTAGACTAAACAACAACTGACCTACTACAGTGTAGAGTTAAGATTTGAATGCGACACTACTCGAACACACCGTTCGACAGGGCTCTGAAAACCTGTTTAGCGTTTCTGAGACCTAAATTAGAGTTCTGGAACCCTATTTAGGGCCTCTGAAACCCTATTTACAGCTTTTGAAACCCTAATAAGGGTTCCGAAACCCTGTTTTGGGTCTCTGAAACCTTTGGGCCTCCAGAAACGGAAATTAGGGCTCCGGAACCCTATTTAGGGCTTCAGAAACCCCAGTTAGAGTTTCAGAGTCCCAAATTAGGGTTCCGGGCTCTGAAAACCTGTTTAGGGTTTCTGAGACCTAAATTAGAGTTCTGGAACCCTACAGTATTTAGGGCCTCTGAAACCCTATTTACATCTTTTGAAACCCTAATTAGGGTTCCGAAACCCTGTTTTGGGTCTCTGAAACCCAAATTAGGGTTCTGGAACCCTATTTTTGTCCTTAAGAAACGGAAATTAGGGCTCCAGAACCCTATTTAGGGCTTCAGAAACCTCAGTTAGAGTTTCAGAGTCCCAAATTAGGTTTCCGGAACCCTATTTTGGGGCTCAAGAAACCCTGTTTAGGCTCCTCTTTGGGTTAAACCTCCAACCCCCCCCAACTACATGTACATGTATGATCAAGCGATATGGTTAGAGAGAGAATATAGTTTTTAAGAAGTTCTTAAGTTATTAACATACAACCGTAAATATCTTAATAGTAATAATACAGTAAATATCATAAATAGATGTAAAGCGTCTGTAAATGTAAAGACTGGTGCGTCGGAACACTCTTGTTACCAACATAGTTGTGATATTTGTACTGGTCTGAGTCGGTCGTAATGGCAGTAGAGGAGTTGTGCGCAGTTGTGTTGGTGTTTGTAATGTTCAGTCTGATATTGTTGCCGTGTTGTTTCCGAAGGAGGAGGTCGCCGCCATCAACCAAAGTCCCAGTCAGTCGCCCTGAACCCGAAGGTCGGTCTGTCAGGTCTCCTCGCTCTGCACTGTCTCCTATCCCTTCGGCTAGTATCTACGACAGAGACGGCTCAACCGTAGAGCAAGCACAAGCAGGCTTAACCGACCTCAGTCAAGAAGATGAACCTACGCCGCCGACTGCCAAACTGAAAACGCCAGCACGTAGTCCGGGTGGCGGCGCCAGCAATGCCTATGACAGAATCGACTCTAGTTCAAAGACGAAGGTAAAGTCAACCAGCCCCAAGGACCGTTATGACGTATTGTTCTGATTTCGTCTCACTTTCTGCCACCATTGATTCTTTAATTTCCAAAGTCCCACCATTGTTTGCCTCTGATGTACTTGCCTGTTTTCCCTCTTAAGTCATGCCACAAATATACTGACTCATCTGAACAATTTTGGTGTTGATTAAACGGTGTAATTATCGCTAATCATAAATGCAGCTGGGTTTTTTGGGTGGTTTTCTTTATCCGAAAGGGGTTTCAGCTACTTTTTGGGCACAAAACACAAGGTTCTGAGGCCTAAAAATCGGGCAAAAATCTTGCCCAAACTGCAAAAATGCCTTTTAGAAACATATTTTTAAAACGTGCAAAAAATCCTATTTTTGCTTTAAACTGTGCAAAAAAACTTGTTTATTCCATATAATACAACTCAAATGCATTTCTGGAGGAACCGATCCGATCCGATCCGATATATTGGGTGGCCTGTACGGCCCTATGATCAGACCAACGTGTCCATTTCATTTCCCCAGAGGAACTATTTAGAGATCTTGAAACCTACAGTACGGCTCCGTCCCGAAGCCCTGTTACAGTCTTTGAAAGCCTAATTTAGTGCTTCAGAAACAGAAATTAGGGGTCCGGAACCCTATTTAGGGATTTCTGGACGTGGTAACAACGCGTCGTACGTACGTGCGTTGTCTTTGTACTGTAGGACGTTCTGACTTTGCGGTGACATACAGTAGAGTCCCGATGCGAGTTAATAACGAGCGAGCGGGAAATTGTTCCATATTTCAGTTGAACAATTTCCTGTTCTGTTAGGCATTTGAAACTGACACACAGTCCGTGCCGTAGACAGACGACGTTAATTACCCGGCCTAATGCACTGCTTGAGTCTATAATAGCGTGAGTGGAGGCGTTCGGTTAGTCGTCTCAGTTTTCACAGCTTCTCGCTGCTTAGCCATGAAACTAGCAATCAGCGCGTTATTTGTGGTATTGCTGCTGCAATCACTTTTACTGTACAATGGCGTCAAGTCAAGTAACGATTTCGACTTCCATTTCCGAAGGATGATGAGCCAAAGTCGGCCGTGGATTCCCTCTAGACAGGGCAGCATGCCTGCAACTGGAGCGGCCTTCAGATACAGAAAAAGAGCCCACGTCAGTGCTAAAAGAAGCCATCGATGGCGGTAGCAATTAGAGTTCCGATCAATTAGCTGTACATACTTGGTCTTCTCTTTTCAGCACTAGTGGGTTCCGTTAGAAGAATACATCCTAATGATGCTTGAACACAAAGCAGCTTTTATACTGAACTTGGAAGTAATAAAGACGTATTGCTGTGTGCTTTTTGAGCTGTGCGCACGCATTGGCGATAAATCTCAGCTAACCATGGTGTACAAAAGTGTTTTGTTGTTTTGTGCGATTCTGCTAGTCACAATCACCTCCAGAAGCACAGGCACGCAGCTGATAGAAGAGAAGTGGATGCCCTCTTGGTTCCACGACCGCCAAAAAGCCTGGCGAGAGGCGCAGCCAATCCAGAAAAACAAACGTCGAATCAAGTGGGGGCCACCTTTCTTCAAGAGTCAAGAACGCGGTTGGGCACGCTCCTCGCGAAATGCAGCTAAGAGATTCGAAATCGGCTTAACCAAACGTACGTACGCATCTTTTCTACCTATAGTAGAGCCAGACAGCGTGTGTACCACTCAACAACACTGTAGATTGCACCGCTGTGCTGTAGGGTGGAATTCTAGCTTTTTCCGGCAATATCCTGCAAATTGACCATTTTCAGGTATTTTCGATATGCAAGATGTTCCATACAATGGCTATTACTATTAGCAAGAATGTTTATTAGATAAATTAACCTGTTCCTTGTCAAATGTTGGTAAAGTATTGAATAAAATACAAAAACTTATTCGTTTATCCTGACAGGCTTTGTTGCGCCAAGGACCGTTAGATCGGAAGACGAGTTAAAAATCGGATGCGAAGATGAATGTATAGAGAGCGTGATGTGGCTGTTGTATTTGTATACAAGCATAAACACAACAACAAAATAAGGATAGCAGTGGCGCAAGGGGGGAGAAGACGAGAGCAGGGATAGGGAGATCACTACATGCGCCAATTAGTGTTCCAACTGTATATAATTGTGGCCAATTATTTGTTTAAACAGAGCCACTGTCCTGAGGCTTGGAAAAAGACTGTTATGAGACGTTGCAAAAAAAAATCGGGCAGGGGGCGGCGGATGGAATTTTTTGACCCCCCATTTTTATTCGCTGATCTGAACCACTAAAGTGTGGATATTACAAAACCCAGCCGGTTCGGCTGGTGGCCCACCCATTCCGGAGAAATCGGCGCCCAAAGTTGAAAAACCATGCTTTTTCGAGCCCGCCGATTTTTAACCGACTTCCATCTTTGACCGGGTGCCGTAAGCGCATTTTTAAAGTAATCCTCACCAAATCTGGAACATTTATAGAACCAATGACGCTCTTTCATTTGCACCTATCGACGTCGGAGTCGGATTGTAATTGCCGATTTGACAAGCAGTTTTTTGCAGAGATTAGGCCGAAAAACACGTCTTCAGAAATACATATGTTTCACATGCGTGGCATCGAGCTATCCGGCTAGAAATTTAACACAAAATAGCCCATGAAATGTGCTTTCGAAAACTGGTTTCAAATTTTTTGGATCTCTTCTAGTTTTGAAGTTATGGCCCTTCAAACTTTTGTGTCACGCACGGCCATTTTCCCCTTTTTAGCACGTTAGGTAATGACATTTATGGAACTGAACTGTTTCGAAGGCATTACATTGTCGATAAAGCGTAGTATTAATATAATATAACATTGTAAATTCAGTCCCGACACATGTGCAATTGTTATGGAAGATTTCTTTAATCATGCCTAGCTGCAGTTCTGGATGGTAGTGGTACTGTCTGTAAATCTCACCATATACCGGTACATCTCACATTACGACTATGACATAAACAGTGCTTTAGATATACATGTAGAACCAATAAGATATAAGGTAATAGAACTGAACAATAGCTCAAGAATGTCGCAAGATTTTGGTTACTACATGCGCTAGTTAAGCAACAGCTACAGTATTGCAGAGTTTCACTAATAGAGATATAGTCGTAGTTTCTAGAAATTACTCATTCTGAAAAGCCAGAATTGCGTAAAAGGTCATACCATTAGATATTCTGAACATTGTGCATCACACAAAGGAGCACCAACCTATCATAGCAGCTAAGCTTATGCTGAATTTGTTTATCACATTTTCTGCTGAATGAGTAAATATAGTAGATGCAAATGGCAGTTCGACGAGCCAGCCAGGTATGGAGACCTCGGGG